>JAZHYW010010530.1:0-27689 GCA_037355805.1 Ixodes ricinus | reverse complement strand
AAACGTTTAGTTTGTTTCAGTTTTCGACGCCTCATCAATACTCATTCGTGACAATATCTTTCTAGAAAGAGTTGATTAAGTAGCTTTCGGATGATGCTTGGCAAGTTTCTCAGTGGAACCACATGTTTATCATCACTAATTAAAATCTTGATTAGTAAATTTTGGTGCATTATCTCGCTAATTAGTTTGTTTTTGCAATCTTCGACGTCTGCCAAGTCTGGTAGCTTATTCCCGCAGAGTTCCTTTTTATCTCGAACAGCAGGGTTTTAGGGGATTTTTCAACGCTTTCCCAGAAACACGCTGCATGTGTTGCAGGTAAAAATAACTTTTTAAATTGGATATTGATCGGAGAAATTCGTGGAGTCATTGCCGTTGAAACAAGTGGTGCAAATACACAAACAGCACTTTTTTTACTATTATTATTATTATTATTATTATTATTAGAATATATAAAACAAACAGGCACCTTTTGAAAAGTTTGACTTAATCAGACACGTCGAACGACATGCTTGTAACGAGTCACCGCGAGATCCGTGCTTGGAATGCCGTATGGCAATGAGTTCAAGGAAAAAACTTGGCACCTGGCATTCGAACCGCGCGGATATTGCAGTGACCCTTGTTTGCACACTGTCTTTTGTATGGTGTATGAGGCAACGTGTGACCCCGGCTCAAGGGGGCTGTAGGCCCGGGCCCCAGGATGTCAGTGGGCCCCACGCTGGCGTTCTCCTTCCCTTCCGCTCTTTCCAGCAGAGGGTGCCATAAAGTTCCCGCCTCCAGACGAGCTGCCTTTTTACGAGAGCGCCGAACAGAGCGCTAACGCGTCCTCCCATCTCCCTTGTCGGAGGGGCAAAATCTGCCGACGCTGGCGGTCCCGTTAAAATGTCCTCTAATTGAAAGAAGATGGAAGGGTGGTCATGGGGATTTGTTCTTGGACGTTCTTGGCGTGTTTTACGAAAAATGTGATGGGCCGGAAGTCAAGCAATTGTTGTTGTTGAAAACTATCTCAAACAACACACATGGTGCACATTTTTTTTTTCAGCCTTTGCGTGAGGTTACATTGAGCTTCCTCCAAACCGACAGGTTTAAAACAAGCAAAAAGAGACTCGTAAACTTTCCGGATTCTCGCTCCACAACCAGCAATGAGCGTTTTAAGGTGACGCTCCTCAACAGTTTTCGAAAGGCACTGACATACCGGTGCCTGCAAAGTCGGTGTCTGATCTGCCAGCTGCGAGCGGACGTCTACTCTTCCACCGATTGATGTGCTGGAATGGGTTCACCAACCTCCGAGGTATGACCTATTCCTTATTTAGCTTTCAGTCATACGTCGAGATGTATGTACAAACAGTGTGACTACGGCTAACGTTGCCATTCTCACACAGAGTGACGAACGAGACGAAATCCCGCAAACAGTCAGATATTAGAGACTTTTAGTAGATCTTTCCGATATCTCCGATACCGATACCCGATATTCGGCCGATGTCTTTGCGCACGCCTCGTATTAGGGAGTTTTAGTAGACCGTGTTTCCCCTCCGCTAACCCTCCGCTACGAAGAAACCGCCACTGCGCCTGCGTGCCGATGGCCTTGGCTGTAGAGTTCCGGGTAGCGGAGGGGCTTAGCGGAGGGCGAAACATGGTCTACTAAAACTCGCTATTGTTATCGGGTACGTTATCGAGGATATTAGGGAGTTTTCGTAGATCGCTTCCGCTGTCCCGCAACGCTCTCCGCAACCAGTTACGCTAGCCGGAACTCTACAGTCAAGGCCATCGGCGCGCCGGCGCAGTAGCGGCTGCTTCGTTGCGGAGGCCTTAGCGGAGGGGAAATGCGGTCTACGAAAACTCCTTATTAGGGAGTTGTCGTAGTTCGTTTTTCTCCTCCGTTACGGTATCGGTAAAGAAAACGCCGCAGCTACGCATGCGCGCCGTCAGCCTTGTCTACATAGTTCAAGGTCTTGTGGCGGATTACGGAGCGCTATCCGGGTTCTTAGCGTGCTGCGGAAACGGTCTACTACAACTCCCTACTGAACCGATCTACTAAAGATTCTATTCGGGAGTTTTAGAAGATCGTTCTAATGAACGCTACTCCACCGACTTTTTATTTGCTCATGCATCGTATTGTAGTCGGGTGTCGTTATTGGAGGTATCGGAACGATTTACTAAAGCTCTCTATTCTCCAGTTCCGCGGTCGGAAAGACGACAGGTGGCCGCTCCCGCCGTTAAATGTGAACCCACCTGAACCACGTCGGAGACGTTCCCATCCCTGGTCCAGCGATGACACCGATAGAAAGAGAGGGCATTTTGCATGTGTACGCAGTTTTGCGCTGCTGCGCCTTGAAGGCTGCGGCGATAAATCGAGAATTATCTTTGCTTCTGCTCATTTTTTGTCGGTCTGGATCGCGAACGAGAACTTTATCTTAGTACTCAAATTATTTTTGTTAGAAGTTATCGATGCTGGAATTATGAAATAGTATGCATTTTGTTAACCTTAACCTTGTCGTCACTCCCTAGTTCACTTTCAAACCGGCATCACCCTGTCACCGGTGTACACCGGTCCAGCGGCCAAACCTAATTTTTTAATAATATGTTCTACGTATTCTGTGACGAACTGACGCCCACGCATGTGTGACACAAAACGCTTTTTTTTACCAAAATAAAACATGTACGCATTTGTCATACAACGTTATTGGATCGAGCGCTAAACAAAATATAATTATAAGCCACACAGGGAGCATCAAAGAACCACACCCAACTTGACGTTCATGTTTAAACAGCGTATACGGTCGGTCTGCCTTTGAAGTATATGGCAACGCTGGTTTTCTTTGTAATGAGAAATTTAGCGAGTGCAGTGGAACTGCTAGCCTGGGGTAGTGATACACGGCCGCGTCCAGGTATGCGATGCTCGTCCAGGTCGAAAAGTGGCAGGGTGGGGATTTAGCCGAAGATCCCTGGTTTCTGCAGCGCGAGATTTGGCTCAATGTGCTCAGAGCTGGCATGGGTGCCCCGATCCTCCCGGAAGCGACGGATTTTCAACGCCATCTACGAGAGGCCAATGGAGGAGCAGAAACCCACCTCGAACTTCTCGCGTTTCAGTCACAACGCGTGCCTCTAATATTTTTTTTTTCCATATTCCATAGCTTTCTATATACATAGGAGTCAGGACAGCTACGTGCGCGACTGGCGCCCCGCTGCGGCGAGACGCCAAAATAGACTTCTCCCGAGCGAACTAGTGTGTTTCGGGCCCTCGCCGCTGCAAAAGCTGTACGCTGACGTCCAGGTTCCCCGAGAAATGGCTCTTTGATGCTCTGTGCTACCAGATCCTCGCGCTCCAAATCTGCGACCTGGCACTCTATGGCCCGTCGTCGAACTGCCAGGCTTCGTGAGTATAGAAGAGGCTATGGCTCTTTCAACGCCACCTAGAATAATCGAACTTTACGCACTAGGATTTTGACGTCATCAGAGTGCGATCGAGCGAAGACACAGATTGGGTACGAGTGCTGCGTCAGTGATCGGCTGGGCTTCGTGTTCAATCAACGCGTTGAAGGACGTTTGGCATCTGGCTCGGGTTCAATTGCTGATCGAGTGTTCGTCATCCGACTGTAACTACGTTCCATGGAGCAAGAGATGGGACGGGGCGTTCGGAACCTTCGTATTATTCTAGATGGTGTTTGCTCTCCCCACCACTGGAAATATCGTCCGTTGTTGATGTTGTACTAGTTTTCGTTGTTGATGTTGTAGAAGTTGTAGTTGTCTTTGTTGATGTTGTAGTTGGCAATCTCAGGGCGTCCGTCGTCGATGTTGTCAAATCGTGGAAAAAGACTGCCCGCCGCCCGCTAGAATCGAACCTGGGTCCGCCGCGTGCGAAGCGGAGGCGTCGCCACTAGCGAGGTTTAGTAGACCGCATTCGTGCTCCGCTCTACGGAGCGGTACAATCGCCGCTGCGCATGCGCTCTGAGTTTGAGCGTAGGCCGGCTGCGCACGCGCAGTGGGGCAGTCTCGGAGCGGAAAGTGAAAACGATATACTAAAACCCCCAACTGAGTCACGCTACGGCGTTAACAAACCGCTCCAAGACCGACACGCAAGCTTGACGTCACGGAGCTGCGGCGGCGCTGCGATCGCGCCGGAGCCGGGTGGTGTGGGCAGAAGGGCGCACGTTTTGCATGGGCGTCATAGCATTTCAGCACGCCGCAAACCTGTGTAGCCGTAAATTGCACCGAAAGGTAGAGCAAAAGTAACGGAGTGAGTTCCCAGAAGTTCCCGCCGGACCCTTAAAGGGATACTGAACCGAAATTTCGAGCTCACAAAACAAGGCTGGACGAATAGGCGGGACGCTGCAAAACCCAAAAACATCACTTATGCAGCGATATCTCTAACGGATCGCCGCATTTTTGGAAAAGAAGTGCGTAAATGAACACAGCCGACGAGGCCGTCGGGACAAGACACGTCACGATTCTGATTCCTTCTCCTCCTCGCGACGCCCCGTCAAGCTGGTGAACCGAAGCGAGGAGGAGAGAAGTGAGGCCGCTTCCCCTCACTCTTAAATTATCGTGGAGGGCAATGACGTCAAAGACCTCGCTTGATCGCGCCCTTCTAATCCAAAAGTACGGCCATCCGCTTAAGATATCGATGTAGGAGTGATGTTCTGGAGTTCGTAGCGTCCAGTGCAACGTCTCTGCGGTTTTATTTTGCGACTTTGAGAACATGATAGCGCTTCAAGACAGAGACGAGAGTAGGAACGAGACAACACAACGCGTTCCTACTTTCGTTCCTTTCCTGAAGCGCTATCATATTGTTCTCAAAGTTTCAGTACCAACCCGCCCAAGAATCCGCACTACTCAAATTTATTTTGTAAAATCCAAATTTCGGTTCAGTATCCCTTTAAAGGCGCAGAAGGAGGGTAATATCCGTGGATCGAAAAAAGGGTTGCCTCACGCGGGCGACCGTTTGTGGGGCAAGCACTTTCTTGAGGGTAGTGTGGCTTCCATTTCAGTCTCCGTCCCTGGGCTTGCTTATGGGCAAGGAAACGGTCGTCTGGTCGAAACAACCCAGATTTTGTTTCCACGGTGTTCGCGCCCAAAACACCGGCCAAGCGCTACGCCCGTGCTACCAAATGGAAGAAGATCGGCGGCCGAACGGACAAAGCTTTACCGCTTGCCGTGCCTTGTAGTCGTGAGGGTAAGAAAAATACCATACCTTAACTCAAAGGACGCTGTGTGTATTTAATCAATTAATAAATACACTTCCGCAGACCCACAGTCTGCTGATCCCGCCGGCAGCGCGGAAACCACCTCGAAGTAATCGTAGGCCTCGAGACACTAGTGCGCCTGCACCGTGTCGGCCTTGAACTGGCTTGGCAAAAAACTAAATAAACGACGACGTGAGCCATCGACGTCGGTGGCAGCAACTTCACGTCGGAACTCCAGCAGGCCTTGTTTACGGCGTACGGATCGTCGAAGGACCGTCCACGCACAGTTTGTCTCGATACCGCTGCCGTTCAGGCTCGGGTAGCGAGCTCATATAGTCGGGCATGACATACGACATACGTTGGCAGGAAATACGACGCACAAATAAAGCTAGAAGCGTTTCTACAACGTCAACAACGAGCGTACGCCACACAACGCACTGGCGAAAACACGGAGAGCCTGGCCGCTTCTGCCCACATAGCTTCTGCGCATGCGCGATCTTCCGGCCGTGTTGGTAAACAGAGCCGCGCCGCGTGTCAGTCTATACCAGATAACCACTGCACGCGCTCCCTGTAAAAAAAAAATGCAGATAACAATAATGTTTTTTTCTTGTCCTTACCTTTCTGCGCTGTTTTTTCATCGTCTCTTAGTACCAACTGGCCCAACACACCACATCACTACAACAGGGCTGCTCTTTCTTTTCGTTTTCTCTCTCTCTCTTTTTCTTTTTTTTTTAAATGAACTTTGCGCGGATAGGTGTGGCATTCATTTTGTGCACATTGAGCAAGGAATGTACATTGAGCAAGGACTGGATGAAAAGTTCGAAATGAATGCAAAGCAATCATATCAACCAATACGGAGTTTAGCTTAAGTAGAACGAAACGGCGCATTTTATTGGACACATCAGGCAACGAGAGAAAATAAATATTTTCTTCCTTCGTTTCCAGATTTTTCTGTCCGTCTTTTTTTTTGTATGCGTAGCTAGTATTAGGAAATTGTTTATTTTTGCACCATTTAGCTGCACTTTCATGGCTAACGCCGTAGAAGACGAAAATCTTTTATTTTTTATTTTTATGATTTGTTAAAGCAAATACGATATAGATTCGCCAAATCGGGAGCGGCGGCGAACGTGACAGTGGCGCCTCTAGCGGACTCGGAGTCTACGGAAGCAGACGACGCAATGGAAAAGTATAGGCTCCGCGACGTCCTCGAGCTTTGGGAGCCCCATTTTGTCACCCCAACAGCTGAAACAATTCATTGCGGTCAGTCCGCTTGCAAAGCGGAATCCACTGATCGCAACTGCAACGACAAACAAATGACAACGCGCGCATAAGCAAAGATAGAGCAGTTTATTTAGAGGTCTCAAACGCCACTCAGGGGTATTACACGCGTTTGAAGCGCATCTGGGAAGCGGAAAAAGGCGTTTAGCTACTCGAACTACGTTGTAAGAGGTTACTGTTTACACGTTACAAACTGCGTTGTCACAATTTATTACCTGAATAGGTGATTACTAAAACGTACGCAAACAACATGTTAAAATTACCAGAGCAAGCGCACAAGCCTCTGCAGCATTACAAAAACAAAAAGTAACAAGAAAAATGATCGTGCAAACACTTTCCGAACTTTGCAGAAAAGAGGGGGTCCCCATCCTAGATGAAAATAAAAAGAAATGGGGAACAGTCGCGAACAACGGCGAATGAGACAAAGAAGTTAGCAGACGATACAAAGATACAAATCAGCCAGCAAAGACCTCCTGCAACGACGACGATCGCACGGGGCGTCGGTAGGAGCATTGAAAATAAGCAGGTGGTGCTCGCCGTTGGTGTTAAAGGCCGACGACCAGACATGAGATTCTGCAAGGCAGAAGATCCTCCTCACCATAAAGGAGGAGGAAGCAGGCAACGGTGGACAGGGTAGAAGGGGAGAGGAGGAAGCGGGGAGAAGTGGAAAGCGCGAACTGGTTGTCGGTCTTTAAGTCCGCAACAAACAAAGCGGAAGCAGCGCGACGAAGCTATAAAAAAAAAGACATCACTTTTTTTCAGCTGCACGTTACACGTTTGTTTATTTGCTTTCGCGGCGTTGGTAGGAACTAAGAACAAAACAGAGGAAAGGAATAACGTAGTTCAGCTCACACTGCCCGGTAAGTAAGAGCAGCACGCTGTTTCACCTTATGGCGTATCGCAGGAAAGGCTACAAGCGGGAGCTCCTTGCTCTGGGGCACATCTCGGCGGCACAAGCCCTCGTGCGTTAAAGGGATACTGCAACGAAATTGCGGCGCTCATTTTTTGGTTTATATGTGTTCAAAAGAGCAGTATCACATGGAATATACCAATATCTTGTTAAAATAAGTCTCGAAAAGGAATTTTAAAACGAATTAAACGATTAGCAAAAGAGCACCTGTGGATGTCGCTAACGCCTCGTTTGGAATGCTCGTCTAGGAACCTTGACAGCTAGCGACGAAGGTTGTCTCGTGTCCGGCTACGACGAGAGAAGGGGAAGTGTGGAACTCCCCTCTTCCCCGAGAATCCCTTTGTTGTGTCGCAGAAGCCGCTATTGTCCCCCTACAAGATTGTAGAAGATTAACCCGTCACTCAAAATTCGTACAAGAAGCAGCCGCTTCGGTGGCTGGAACGACTAGGCCATCCTCTCGACGTCAGCCTCGTCCCAGCTTTGCTCGTCTTGAGACGACCTACGTCACGATTGCGTTGGATGTCACGTGCTCTGAGCTGGGCCTTCTCCGAGCGCTTGGCAGAGTGGGCCGTTTATAACGAAAAATACAGCCACCAGGATCAAAATACAAAGCGTGCGATTGTCATTTACGGATATTGTGGATCATATTCAACCTATTTTTTGAACACGACGAGAATATTTCAAATTTCGTGTAAGTATCCCTTTAAGAGCAGCTCCCAACGCTTTGAGCTCGCGCTTTTAGCTTTCTCTACGGTACAACATAAGGTGAAACAGAATATAACAGGGTGCAACCTTTTTTTTTTTTTGCTTTTGCATTTTTTTTGTGTGTATGATTTTGGCGAGGTTGTTTGTTTGCTCGCTTGGCGCAGCAGTTCAAAAGTACATTCCAGTACTTATTGACGCACAGAGCACGACACTGTTAGCGCGAACAAGCGATCGCCGGTTTTTCCAGTTTTTCTCTTTGAAACCAAGGGATGTCACCCAAGGTCCTATTGCTACGGAAAGAGCTCATTTAGTTCTATAATGTAAGCGATAAAATTTCGTGCTTGCTAATACTATTTAGAAGTAAAATGCGAAAATGCGCCGATGTCGTGTTCGCGCTAACAGTGTCGCGATGTGTACATGTCCAGGCGATCCTTTGTTTTGCGCGTCGATCAGTGGCCTCAAGCGTGTTTTCAGCTGAACTCTTGTTTGGTAAAATAATCGTCTGTTGAGGCGTCAGTGGCGATTTTGAAGCCAGACTTGGATAGCTCTTCGAGTTTAATTTAAAGTAACTTAATTACTCACGTTTGTTCGGTCTTCGGGAAGCGGAAGAAGGATTTTCCATTACATCACGAAAACGTGTTTTTGCAGTGGAGATGGCAGGCACAATGGCATACCTGCCATCTCCAAGTATGCGCTGCTGTATGCCCGAAGGCGACCGGGTTGATCAACTATCGATGACCCATAGCAGACGTGACCGCGTACTCAAACAAGATCCTAATAGAAATGTATGACGAGCTTACACTTTTTAATATATTTATTAAGTATCCAAAGTACATATGAAGATTTCGGATCAGAAACTCAATCGAAGGCGAACATAAAACATTATCACAAACGACAGTGAAAAAACAAAAAACAAAAAAAGATAACAATAACAACAAAGTTGCAGACGGCCCTCCAAATGTCCGGGCATAGCGTAGCAGACGAACCGGTGGCAGTAAGCGACAAAGCGAAGGAAAGAAAGTAATAACTAAGCCAAACAAGGCAAATCAAAATACGCGATGGTTCGAACGTCAAGTAAACCCAACAAAGAAAAAAGCAAACAAAAAACATAAACGCAGGAGGAAGAAAGACCGCGGCGGCGTGGCTTCGCCTCAGACATAAAAAGAAAGTAGGCTTTGAAAAATGGAAGGAGGTCCACAACCGTCCAACAATTTTTTTTTAACTTCGCTTTTAATAGTTTTTGTAATAGTGACAGATTTGTATGTGCAGAATCGACTTCTTCCAGAGCATACTGACATCGCAGTAACGTAGTATACGTGGTTCGAAATTGCCTTTTGCTTCTTCATCCGGAGACGATCGGGATTAGCCAGCTCGCCTGAGCCCCTATTCGACGAAACGGTTTTAAGCAATGCACTCACGAGAAAGTGGAATTGCAACAACAAAACGAAATGATCGATAAGAAAAGTAAAGTTTAAACGTAGCTACGTTCTCAAATTTTTTCACATTGCCCTTTTTCAAGAAACAGGGCGAAGGTACATATGTGTTTTGCATGGCTTACGTAAGTTCTGACAAAGTGTTTTCTTCAGGAGAGCCCGAAAATTGCACCCTACAAGCTGTAACATCTTTCCCACGCGAAGAAAATGTCCTTGACTCATGAGGTGGCACCTATTTTTTAACATTCAAAGCAAAAAAGACCCGTGAAAAAAAAAATTTTTTTTCATTGGTTACTTTGCACGAAGAATTCGTCTGCTTGCGGAGATTCCGAGCTCGCTAGGGGCGCTGCGATCACTTTTCGCCCGATATCCGCGGGAGTTGCCAATATTGGCTTACATGGTATTTGGTTAAAGTGGGTTCTAGCACTTTGACCCAGGTTGTAGAGTTCAGTATTTATTTGGTAAAAACATTTGAGACGATATATCTTCTGTAGTTCTTTTACTTTTTTTCTTTCTTTTACTTTTTGATCGCTTTACGTATTTTTATTTAGCCTCGGGCGTTTTCACAAAATTATAAACCTACATCAACTCGCGTGCGCTACCTCTGTTTATTTATGTATTTATTTTCAGTGCCCACCAACAGCCAGGTGGTGCACAATGTCAGCTGGCACAACAAATGTCACAACACAGTCGTCTAACAACGTACTAAAAAAAGCGAATGCTACTCTCGAAAGATATCAGGTCACCGTTAACCGACATGAGTTGAGTCGAGGTGATTAAAACAATTCTGAACCCTGACTATAGTCAGTGGCAGGTTAAGACTTTAGGGAAAACCCTCCCGTATCTCTTTCCCCTTTAGCAGAGCAAACGCTGAAGAGGAGATTGCCTCCTTTCCAGCGTTCGCTTTGCTATAGTGGAAAGGACATGGGAGGAGTTTCCCCTGAATTCGTAGGATTTCACTGACTACAGAGGAGATAAACAATGCACAGGATCTATGGCGAATGTGCGACTGCCACGGGAATGCCGAACTGGAACGTTTATATTGATGTGAGATATGATACTTGTACTATCATAGTACCCAACCAAACAATACGAGGTCATTCGTATACCTCGTCTAATCAGTAAATTGAGTAAACCCAATGTGAATGATCACATTTTAATAAGGGTGAGGTTGGCACTGGCACTAACTTTCAACCCATTTAATCGAGGCAGTCAACCCAGCACACATGGGTGAACACTCTTGCCCATCTTGCCAACCCCTTGTGATAAAAGTATCATATAAAAACAGACAGCAAACGAAAAGACCTGGTTAGGAATTCATCTCTGTAGGTGAGGGCGCTTTTCGGAGTTTTGGAGCCTTCTTGTGGCCACGCAAGAAGGATTTGCAAGATAGACAAGACTGGCTGCGGGTACGCGAGGGGTGTGACTTACGCATTGACGAACGCCGGTATGTATTGCAGAGTACCGGAAGCCAGCGTACCAATCAAAAAAGTTCATGTGGCGGTGAGCCCGGTTGAATCTCGAAAGAGACACGTCACTGTTCAGGGAGATGCGAACCAGCCTGGAGAAGTAAAAGCAATCCTGAGGAAGGAATCAAAGTACGGCTACGAGCCCTCGTCTAGACGACATGTACTTCTTGCCATGGTACGACAGGTGACTGACCGTGCGGGGGATCAAGCCCGAGAGAGAGCCACCAACGATGGTGTGGACAGCCTGAGGCGCACAGGGGTCAGGGGCCAATGAAAAGACTCCCTTCGAGAAAGTGGTTAGTTCTTTAAAAGACAGCGGGCTGACCTAGGTAGAGGCGAACAAAGAGGGTGATTACGTCATTCTGCCAGAGGGCCTTTTTCGGGACAAGGCTACTACCGCTATTGGAAAGAGTTTCGTGCCTTTATGAAGATTTTTCTTCCTAAACAACAAAAGACAGCAGTACTCAGGCTGCTCAAGAAATTGCAGCTGGGTAACGTTAGAAAAGCTGCGAACAAGGCGATGAAAGGATTTCCGGAGTTGTTCTTCACAGGAAAGACGCATAAGCATGAATTCCCTCTACAAGTCGTTGTTTCTGAGGGTAACACCTGCCAAGTTTGGGTTAGCCGATTGTTACAGCGTCATCTGAGTAGGATGGCAAGCGATTATCCGTTTTTTTTTTTTTTTTGGTTCGGAGCTCAAATGAAATATAGTGCGAGTTCTACAGATGGGATAGCCGAACACACATTCGGCATTCTCGATTGATGTAAAGGATCTGTTTTATTTCGTTCCACACGGAGGACTCTTTAACGTTCTTCGGGACGAAATCAATCAGGCAAGAGAAATTGGGTTTCAAAATTCTACAGGTGTCAACAGTGAGCACTTCTTAGCGTTGTTGGAGTTTTATCTGCGGTCGACGATCGTAAACCTTAATGATAAGTTTTATGTGCAAAAAGCGGGTATATGTGTTGTTTTCTCTGTAGCCCCAGTTTTGTATGATATCTTTCTAGAATCCATGGACAAGCGCATATTGGAAGGCCGTAATAAGATTCAAGCGCTTAGGATTTTTAGATGTCATAGACGATTTTCTGGTTATTGAGGATGATCACTCGGGGATATGTTTTAATGATGCCAGGCACGTAGCCAGGATTTTGATTCGGGGGGGGGGGGGGGCAAGACAAAATTCCATATGAGGGGGGGGAGAGGAGGCTCCAGCAAAATGGAGGTCCCCCTCCCCTTGATACGTGCCTGAATGATGTTACGAAGGTCGTCAAATTGTTTCATGCCATGTTGGACGGATTGAAGTTCAACTGGGAGATCCCCAGGGACAAGCGCATTAATCGCGTTGAAGAAAGAGCCTCTTGTATTTTGATATCGCTCATTATAAGCTGATAAAGCGGGGGAATGTTCTCACCTGTATTCAGGCTACTCGGACAAAAAGCAGTCCATCACGTTTTGACGACTAGCTTTGAACTTCAGGTAGAATGTTTAGACAGGGCGGGCTACCCCGCCTGCTTGATTTCCAGCGTGTGTGAAAACCTATTTCAAAACATCAAAAGTAAAGGCAACACAGGGGACGATCAGCGAGAAAAATTTGAAAGAATAAAAAGTTCAAGTGATACCTTATTGACACAAAAAGTCCAACAACTTAAGAAAAGTAGAAATTAAGTACGATGTCAATGTTGTTTTCTCCGCTCCATGCAAGCTGGCAAAAGTTTATCCTATAATGACAAGACAGAAGCGTGTTCAATGCTCGAAGAAGCACGTCACTCAGTACAGTGTCCCCCCCCAAAAAAAAAAATTAGTTGCTTTTTTTTCTTTTTTCATTTTTATTACAAACATAAACTACGCATCGCCAAACGCTCATTCTCCGCCCAAAGGTATACGGAGCACAGTTTGTTTGCTTCTTGCAGGGGTTGTGGTGACGTCAGAAGACGCCGAGCTCTGATTGGCTCGGATGGAAAGGATAGTGGGTAGACCTCAATGCTAGCTGCCTCGAGGTGTACCCACTGTCCTCCCAATCGGAGCCAATCAGAGCTCGGCGTCTCTCTGACGTCACCGCAGCCCCTGCGCAAGAAGCAGACAGAACTTGCGCTCCGTATAGCGCTAGAGGCCCGAACCGGATGTCAAAGTTTCAGAACGAGCCGATATTTTATTCATAAGTGTGAAGTTTTCTGAAATTTTCAATGGGAATATGGGGCCCGTTTTTTTCGCACGTTTTCGGTATCTGGCGCCATGGATCTTCATGTATTTGAAAGCGCCGTCGGACACCATTTTTCCATTGAAAGTTTCAGATAAACACGTATACCTTACGAATAAAAAAATCACCTGGTGCTGAAACGTTGGCATCTGGTCCAGACCTCGCAACCTTTAGGTGGAAAATGAGCGTTCGGCGATGCGTAGTTCATTTTTGCGTTGAAACGAAACTCTGCAAATATTTTAGGAAGACACCCGGTACACAGCTTGTGCTTACAGTGTTGTTGACAAGATTCCGCTTACATGCGGGCGCGTGTGGATTGGGCAGACTGGGCGGTGTTTAAAGGGGTACGGAAACCAAATTCTAGAGCCCATCTCTTTGCTTGAACATAAAGAGGGTTAAAATAGGACTTCACCAATACCAATATTCCGTAGGATAACGCGAGAAAACGAATTTTAAACTGAATAAAACGATAACCAAAAACCACCTCGTGGATGTCTGTGAAGCTTCGGTGGAATGTCGTGACAACAACATGCCCGTAAGAGCAGCGCCACAACGGGAAGTACGGTCCCTCATAGGTATTACTTAGGCCTGAACGTAGTACCGAGGTGCTTTGGTGAAGAAAGCAACAGCAGAGTTGGCCACCGTTCGTTTTAATACCGGGTGGTCTTTCCGGCAACGCTTTATTGGGGTGGTTTGGAGATTCTGTACGTGCGATGTAATATTCACGCTACGAAATGTCTGTTTAAACGGGCCGGCATGCCCACCTTTCCTGATCACGAGATAGCCGCCTTCGTCGACCGCAACTGATAACGAACTCGATCAGCTAAGAAGTCAACACAACTAGCATCGTTGCTAAAAGGAGACGGCCCGTGCGGCTCTGCAAAGCGGCGCGCATGTAAACAAATCACTGCGGCGCATTTCGGGGAGAGAGCCAACGTCCAGGAAGATACGTTTCAAGTAAAGAGTGTCACCAAGATCTCCACGTAAATACCTGTTCGCACTGGGAGCAGAACCGCACTGGCACCGCGTTCTTGGTAACCGCTTCGGGATCGAACGGTCTTTTACAACCGATTTTATGAACCGCTGGGCCTCGATAACAATCGCAGCTCGATGCTGACGAGACGCTCGGCAGGGAAAGATTGGACCGGCATTGAGTCGCTCCCCAAAACTGCTCTAACTCGACATGAGTTGGCGTATCATCATGTCGAAATAAAATGAACATCTAAAAAAAGGTGTACGTACCCACGTTGCGAAGGCAATTCATATGGCGTTTATTTGAGCTCTATAACACACACACACACACACACACACACACACACACACACACACACACACACACGCACGCACACACACGCGCACACACACACGCACACACACACGCGCACACACACACACACACACACACACACACACACACACACACACACACACACACACACACACACACACACACAAAGGACATTGAATCGAGGAGAGTGTCCCTTCTCGACGGGATCGTTCGTCACCGCTGCATCTGAAAACAAGCTAGGTACGACGAGGGGGAAAGACTGGCCCTTCATACCCCAAGTTAGAGTTCAGGGTTCAAACTATTCATACGAGGAGGGCCCATAAAGGTCGCGTGGGCGTATTTTATTCATCAAGCCAGCCGATAGTGTGCTGATGGTCTTGCCCCGGATCGTCGAAGTGTTTTGCTAAGCGTAGCGTCTTTGGTGGTCGCTTGGTCGGTGGGTCCTTGTCGTTGTAGCTTTTTCAGGTATCCGTGGTTCTAGCGTTTGTCTCCGCCGCTGGAGTTCAGTTTCAATTACTTTTTTCTTCTTTTCTCTCGCTGGGACGCGCACAGAGAGCACACAAAAATGCACGTTGGTCGTCGCGACGACGTAAAAGCGAGCAATGTTGCCGGCGATGTAAATTTGATCATAAAAAGTGCGTAAAGCTATATATGCTGTCGTAGGCGTGGTCGTAGGATCTCATCATAGCGTGCGAAAAACTTGCGATAATTTCGCTTCGTGAATACAGAACTTTTCTTAGGTTTTGCTGTAAGATCGTTTTGTGAATAAGCTCTGTTACCTGTTGCGGATGACGAAGACAAGACAGACGGGTCGAACAAATATGACTCTAGGCAGAATCGCTTCTCGGCCATCATAGCCTGGTGACCCACCGCTCTCGTCGCATTGGTCGGCGTCCATTCACTCGAAGCAGCTCCGCCGACTCCGCAATATGCTACAGCCCTCGGGTATTTCGACTATGAGAGATTGTAACACCCTGACGCCACCAAGTGGCAAGACTCATAACTACGGTACGCTTGGCCCTCCGAGGCATGATGACGTCAAGACTGCGCCGGATCTCCCGAGATGCATCGCGCTCTTTGACGGCTGATTTTGAAGCACCCGCCGAAATCCAAGCATTTAGAACGAAAAATACAGCCATCCGCTTGAAATATGACTATGCGATTATCAATTACAGGTTTATCTGATTCTATTTGACTTATCTCTAGGTGTTTTGGCCACGGTCCCACTGAATGTGGCAGTTTAGGTACTTTTTGGCAGGTCATTACTCATCTCCTTTTAAATACTGTTTTGTGGGATTGATGTCATTCGAAAGGCAATGTAATCCTCTTTCATTTGATATTATGTATGTATTGGTTTATACTGTTCATGCGCATTTGTAGCGTTGCGAATATGATGGCGTGGACCTCGACTTGCTCCGCTGATTCATGTTTTATGAAGAATCCATTAAAGATAACACGGTTCCAATAAAGCAGTTTTGTTAAGATGATGTCGGAGCAGAATGTAAACGATATACTTTTTTGGTATTTGCACTACTTTGTTTTTTCATCCCTTCCAAATATTGCCCTAAAATTGACGTTTTTCAGCGCAAATATGTTTTTAATGACAAGCGCTAGGCAATGACATTAGCTACAGATGTAGTGCTTATAATTGGTAATATGCAGAAAAAAATTTAAGGTTGTGTAAAAGTTTTTTGTTTAGATATTTTATATCAAACGTAGCAGTTTTTTGTGCTTCGAGTCATGGTACTTCAAATGCCGCTGAGGAAATAATTAAACTATGATAAAATCTTTTATAACATTTAGAACTACAATGGTAGCCCAAGAGGCGGACGATGGCTTCTTTTCATTTTCAAAGTCATAACGCTCCAGGAGCCCTCCAAACTTACCTGTTTTTGGACGCATATCTTTTTGGACATCAAACAGATTTATTGGCATCTAATAACACTTATTGTTTGGAATGCGATGTATTGCGACGTATTAAATTTTCACAATGATCTTGCTTTGGTTTCTTGATAGTTGTAGAGCTTAGCTAATTTTAAAAACAATTAAAACTGTTTGGGTGTTTTGCTGCGCTACCTGGCGGATGGCAGACAAAACTGCTGATTTCTAAGTTCAAAAAATTTTCGAGGGCGGCGTTGGCGTTTGTATCATCATCAATCTCCGTGTCGTTTTACCTTCACATTTAGAAAATATATTTGAAGATTTACTATCGATAAATGAACGGTTTAAGTACTGGGTCAGGTTAATAAATCTAAGACAAATAATTACACAAGCGTAGCATGATATAAAGTGTTCATTATTCGATATAATTGAAATCAATAAACGATAAAGACGAAGAGGGAAAGAATACACCCGAGTTCACTTCATGCCTAGAGTCACTAAATGAGCTGCGTTAAAGTATCGACACTCCGTTCCCCAAAATTGCTTTGGGCGCCGCCATTTTGGGTCTTGTTCAGAGCAAACGCAACTGCCGATCGTCATGATCCAAAAGTGCGACTTCCTCAGCATTAGATGCCGTGCTAGGAAGCTGATGCAATATTGCTATGCTCTGTCGCGGGTTGTTTAAACATTTGTGGAGGACGGAAAAGCGTTTCCTGTGATTTTAGATAAAGCTTCAGATAACTGGCAACCATGATTTTACGCCACAATCTGGCCAAGTGTCGTTACTCTGAAACGTAGCTAATTTAGTGACACAAGCGGGAACAATGAGGAAGAGGCAGGTGTCAAAAGGTAGAGGCTTGTGGGATCCACGGGCTAACGTCATGGCCCCTCCGGGTATTACAAGCTTCTTGAACAAAGAAAAAATCATAAGGGTGCAGGCGAACTGCTGAATATTAACCGTGTTGAATCAACCTGAGACTGGGGTAAGAAACATCAAAACGTAGAAGGGAAAGAGACGTCGTCCTGTCTATTTTCTTTCCCTTCTACGTTTTGATGTTTCTTCTCAACCCCAGTCTCAGGTTAATTCAACATGGTTTTGCAATGGCTTAGGAAATCATGGTTGCCAGTTATTTGAAGCTTTATTTGAAATCACAAGAAACGTTTTTCCGTCCTCTACTTTAAACAGTTTGCGACAAAGCAAAGCAACATTACATGAGCTTCCTAACACCGAATCTGACGCTGAGGATGTCGCACTTTTGAATCATGACGATCGGCAGTTGCGCCTGCTCTGCATTAAGCACCAAAATGGCGGCGCCCACAACACTGTCGCGGAAGAGAGTGCCGATACTCTAAGCGAAGCTCATTTATTGGCTCTAGTTCCCGCGAAACTCCTTTTCCCTGACTGAAACTGAAAGTAAATATAAATAATACACCATTGTTACAGCTTATTTAGTTATAACCAACTACACATAATGAGAGGAGGAAGCGGCCGGGTAGAAGAAACGCGGGTCTTGTGTGCGACCGTTGTAACCATCTCAAAAGAGAGAACGCGCGAGCTTGCGCTGGTTTAAAAAAGGCGTTCCAAAGAAAAGAGGCGGCACGCTGTGTTCTTGTGATTGGGCGCCTAATTGCAAATTGTTGTTGATGTTTATACAGCCGGAAGTTAGCCTGCCTTAGTGGGCGTCTGGTGTCTCAGCTGTAGATGAGCAATTTAGCCAGTGCGGTACAACCGCAAACCTGGGGTCTTTAACGTGCACCACGCAGTAGTGATACACGACCGCATCGCCTGTACGATGATCTTCCAGATCGAAACGGGCAGGGGCGGGGTGGGTTCTGCAGCGCGAGCTTTCGCTCCACGTGCTCCGAGGTGGTCTGCGACTCTGCGCTAGACTATGCACTCGGCCACCGCCTCCCCCCCCCCTTGGTGCGTCTAATTTATATACAGGTATAAGTATTTGAAGATCGACGATGGACGTCGATCGTCTGGAGGTAATGTAACATAATAACATTATATAAATAATGACCATGTTCAAGGACTGAACGACTCAGTTTTTCAATTCTTGGATTGTTATATGGCGGTAGCCTATTGTACTTGCTGTTGATGAAGAGCAATATGAGGTGACGAGGTGATGATTAAACGATGAGGCTCTATAAGGATGACGACATTAGTGGGTGTCGAACCACAACGTACAGTGCCAGACTTGTTTCAAGTATCGTACCCAAAAACCTTTCTTCACCCGCAACAGAGTATGGTAGAATCAATGAGGATGCTGCTTTACAACTGTACGTGGAACAGGAAAACTTCACTGTGCAGATGTGCGGCTTATTCGTTAATATAAGGGACGGATTTCTAGCAGCATTCCCTGATTGACTACATGGAACAAATGGCCTCGTTGACGTAAAGTGTCCCCGTTCCAAAAGATACTTGAAGCCTACTGAAACCGGAAAGGAGTATGAAACGAAAAATAAGAAAAAGGAGCCTGGTGTGGATGGTCCAAATCACCACCATAGCTTCTACTACCAAATACAAGGTCAGTTACACAATACACAAAGAGAGAGTTGCAGGATTTCATTTTCGGGGGGGGGGGGGGACCAACGGGGGACAAGATATAAAGAGAAAAAAAAGTCGAAAAAGAAATAAAAGCATTTTCATTTTTGTTCTAATAACTATGCATTCTTCTATTAAATAATTGAAATAAAGTTGTCATATTGCTTCTGGGATGATTATGATACATAAAAATGGTGGCCCGGAAATTCCTCACCAGGAAGGCATTTGCACTTTACTTTTCTTATTTACAAGTCACGTCAACAGAAGGCACCAGAGTTAGCAGAAAACAAGAATCATAAAAACAAATATATTATAAAGCACGACTCCAATGCACGAAGCCTCGAGTCATCGGGGCTGACAAAACAATGATCCGTGAGTAGAAATGTGGAACACCTTGATAGATAGACGATAAACACTGGAAAGCTGATCCACCATAAATGGACCTTTTTCAGAGATCTCTGGGCGCATGCGCCAACTCCGAGAGAGGGGAGGAAAGGGAAAGGCGCCATTTTTGGGGGCTCTCTCGTCCGCTCAGTCGCTCAGACAGTGCTGGTTCGGCTTGACTCCCTCCGCTATTCTCGCAGCTTGGCTTCATAGTCGACATGCCTCACAACTGTGCAGATGTTAAGTTGCCCAAATAGCAGCAAAAAATGGGTAAAATGCAAGATTTTAGAGTTCCAGCAGCCTTTTCCGGGTGGTGCGCGAAAGCACCCGATGTCACACACAACGCCCTTTTTGCCCCGCTCTCAAAAGCTGTTTCTTGTCGTCTTTCGCGTCTATTACTTGAAGAAGGGCGTCCGCCCGAAACGTCGTGTATACCTCCTTGTCCGCGTATTTTTTCGAGAAGCACAACCTTATTACTTGCGATTACGTGTTTTGCCCTTTCAGGAGCCTATGACGCGAATCCCCCGTGTCAGGTGGCCGGGTGCTCAACGTGACGGCGGGGACATTCCGCTTTTAACTAAATGCAGTAAGTGTGCACGAGAGGCTGTGTAACGGAATCATGCCGTACCCGGTACTCAAGTAAATATTCACTGGATAAAACTTTCCGTTCTTCAGGCGTGCGCTATACACGATCTCCCCCCCCCCCCTCCCGAATATATCAGTTACTGGCAAAACATTTAAAGCGTGCGAAATGTATTCAAGCCTTACGGCGACAGGACCCTGACGGAACGCCTTGGAAACTAACCGAGAACTCCCCTTTTGCAGGCCCCACTTCGTCGGAGGCTCGTAAACGTGCTGAATTCAGAGAAATTGTTTCTAACAAACCGTTCCTTACTTTTCGACGGTGCAGGCGAGCCTTCACGATATCAAGACCGCCCGGATCTCACCCCGTCCGAGTTTGTGCCCCATGCGCTCGCGCGGTACACAGGACAGCGAAGTGACGGAACGCAATAAGCTTGAATAACTTAGGCGCTCAAGGAAAACAAAATCAGCTGTTTATAGTCGCCGGGCCTCATAAACGGAGCTCATAAGCTTCGCAAAAGGTGTATAGGCGGGTTGGGATCGAAACTGGTCACCATTACTTTCATTACACAACACTCTGCCTTGAAAGCCGACCCCTTTTTCAGTTGCTCGCACGACGCGACACTGAAGTGACGATTGAGTGACTCCAAGTCGACGGAACCGATGCGGCGTCGGCGGTCTATCCACCTCTGAAGGTATAAAGACGAATGAGGTGGTCTGTATAGTAGACAGTGGCTTTTGTTTATCTTCCAGGGTCGTCCTCAGCCATTTCGAAGAAAAGATGCACGCGAAGCGACGACAGAAAGACACGTTCAGAATTTCGAAAGGCGGAAAAACGCCACCGGAGAGCACACGTGAACACACGGATCTCTGACACGGGCCGGGAGACACGCCAGGCGCTGGCGCGGACGACGGGGCGACAGAATGGGAGCCCCCAAAACTGTTTCGAGCGATTCCCGCGAGGGCGCGCCACGATCGTCACCAAACGCTGAAAAAGGTCCATTACTCCCCATCTTAACCTAATCTAACCAACAGAAATCTCATATAATTTGTTCGTTGGTGTCGATTTCTAAGGTTTCCGAAGTCCGTTTACAAAAGAAAGTCAAGGAATTCACACAACGCAACAAAGGAACGATGGAAAATGGTTTGTACACTCACATATTGCACTTGGCTCTCGTCCTGAGGCAGCAGGTCGCACACTCACGCCCCCATCTCGCGCGGTTCTCAAACTGCCGATGACAAATTCCGTACTTGAACCTTGAACCGCAAATCTCTGCGCCTTTGGGCGCCTATATTCACTTTATTAAGAGTTTTCCCGCCACCCGGGAGCCAGTCAGATATCGCTCTTTTTAGACCGATGGAAGCCACGCGGTACAAAACAAACATATATATTACAAAATCCAATTAAAAAAGGACACGTGCACATACCCCCGAAAACCCCCAAACACCTTCGCCCTCGACCGTCCGCCGGACACCGCTTCCAGGAAAAAACCCTCGTCGGGCTGCAAGAGCAGTACCGACGCTTCTTCTCATAATAAAAAAAGGCTACAAAACGTCGAGGGGCTCCCGCTGCGCTCGAGCGAAACACAGCGCATGGTACGCAGTCAGAGCGGGGGTCCTCGAGGAACAATCAAGACGGGGGACACGGGGGCCGCTCCGTGGCGACGACAAACCAGCCCCGGCGACTCCGCGCAATTGGGACACTCGCGAAGTGATAAAAGTAGAAGTAAACAAATATATTATCTTTCCTTACTAACGCTACGCAGCGCAGCCTACCTCACAATATATTTAACAAATGAGATATGCGGCCGATTATGTGTGTGTGTGTGTTTGTGTGTGAATCCCGCAGTGCCGGCTACTCCGTGACGACCGTTATATAAAACTATATTGCAACAGAAGAAAACGCAAAACCAACAACACACATACACAAAAAAGCAGATTGCGATTGGGCTTACAGGCCCAATCGCGTAACCCGAGTCCTTTGTTACGTTTATCGCGATCTGTGGGGTCCTCACAAGCTGGACCCTTCTTATTAAAATGTTTGATGTTTTTGTCGTTTTTTCTTCTTCCTAAAGGTTGTGTTGTATCGTTTCACACGCGCGGAAATTCAGCAAAGCGTTATATATAAAGTCGGATGCTTCGGTTTGTAGAACCTTTAGTCCTACACATTTTTGTTATATCGCACAATCCATGGCTTTCATAAAGCGTTGAATCTTGATTGGAGATGGGGGTTCATTAGCAAATTAATCCGACTGATCGCCACCCTTTAATCGACTAATCAATCAATAAATTCATTATTTAATTATTCGTCAGTCATATTACATAAAAGACGTAAAAACTACACATTTTTTTTAATTTTTACTATGTTATAAATGGCATATTGCATTCCCTGTCTTTCTTATTTCCTATTTTTTACAACTTCTCCGCGAAGTTGGCTCCGCTGTTTAAAAAAAAAACAAAAAAACCACCGCATTCATTTTGATGAACCCGAGAGACGAGTGACCCCGCCCACTACCCCCCCCCCCGGGGCTCGGAAATTTCGGGGGGGGCACCTTCGGCCCCCTCCTGTGTACGCCACTGAGAGGGATGACACCTTCTGGTCAACCAACATAGAGCCTTTTCTACTCAAGTTTTACATGGAAGGCCCGACTCCCGCTGAAATTCCTCACCTAGACGAGTTGTCCGACCGAATAAACTGCCATTACTCCCGATCTGGGAATCTCTCGATCTTCGTTCGTAGGCCATAGTATCATGAGATCGAGGGGTGTGGCTCTTCGTTCGCCTAACATTGCTTCGGCGGGTGTCTTTACCGTGTAAGATGAGACCGTCGCGTGCTGCTGGAACAAGAACCTGGCGATTCTTCACTGAACTGCTTCTTCCGTAAGCTTCAAGAGGGCTTTCTTCGTTTCGCACACTATCTGTTCTGCTTGCCCGTTAGTTGCAGAATGGTATGGTACACTAATGTAATGCCTGATGCCGTTTTTTTTTCTTCAAAAACTTGTTTATTTTATTTGAAGCAAGATTTGGCGCGTTATCAGAGAAAAGTATTTTCGGTAGGGCAAAAAGTAGGGAAAAGAGAGCGTAGAACGTCAATGACGCGTCAATGAAGTCAGACTAGAGTCAAGCTCTAACAGGGTCTTCTTTCCCCGCTGATTTTTCCAAGCCCGTTCCCTTGGCTGTGGTTTCGCTAGATAGTAGATAGGGACAGTGGGAATCTCGTTAATCCATTCATGCGCGTCACTAATTAGATGACGAGGCATTCGGCTATTTTTTTTAAATTATGTACTCCATTTGCATCGGGTAACCGACGGGCGCATCTTGGCCCGCCAGCTCCAGTTCAGGAGATATTACCCCGAAGCCTCCTCTTACCTTTGAGGTAGGAGTACTATTACGCCACTTCGCCCTGAATACATGCACCAGAATGGTGCAAGATCCCCCATACCATCCAATATAGGAGGAGGCATGAGGAGTTTACCCTTCTCAGTAATGGCCACTTTTAGAGTGTGTCATTTGGCCGGATTACTGGCTGGCAGGCGGCGCCATGAGGCTTTTTACCCACAGAGCTGTGGTCTCTAATAAGAGCAGATGACCACCCCCAGAGATCCGTCAATTCCTGAGTCACGCTTCGGGACCCGAAGGTCCGTCATTCGGCAGGTTCCACTCAGGGTACCTCCATCCTCTCGTCCATCCAGATCCGTTCTCTCCCCAAGAGGAAACGCCTACCAGTTATGGGAGTCAGCAAGGTCAACAACCACTGCTCCACCCGTGAATGGGGCATTGTGCGACAAGTCGAGCACAAAACTTCCAAGCCGGGGACGCCTGAGTTGTATATGGGCCGTCCGTGACCACCGCCCAGTGCGATGTTGGGCACAGGGCAAGCGGCCCCTGAAACCGGCAAAGACCTGCGATACTCAACCACTCCCGGTATTTGTGACCATCATTGGGTTGATCCCTGATCCTTCATACGCTGTTCAAGGGAACAGATGACGGTCCTAGGAAGAGGCCCTTAGCTCCCCTGCAGCATCGTCGTGCCCCGATGCTGGGCATTGGGACATCGCGATGTAGACCGCCGGAACGCACCGAACACCGCCAGTGAGCCCTGCAGTGTACGCACACTTATGAGCCCGGCATCTCCCTTTGTGACACCTAACCCACGGAGGTCCGTCCTCGACGTTGGCGACCATACACCTCTGTAAGACAGTGTACAAGAGGTTACGATGGGTGCACTTTGCATGTTGGATTTTGCATATGCAACAACCTCATCGTTTCCAGCGTAATATGCCTTCTTCCTCCTGTGGGCCACATCCAGTGGGGCTGCTGTTCCCACTATCTGGACGTCCACAATCGCGGCTTCGAGCCTGCGGCGTTTCCCCCCGCCAGCTCCTCGTCTTTCCAGATTACCAGATCTGGAATGCGGGTTCCTTCTCTCGTTTTGATTTGGGGTTCCCGCTCGACTTGCCAGCCGTCCTTGTGGAACTTCCGACAGAGGTACTTTACGATACCATCGTGTCGTTTGATCCGGGCGCCATGCGTGCGATGGCACTGCTGCAGCACGTGGCTAAGTGTCTCTGCTTCTCGACATCCCGCTCTACATGTGATGTCTAGGTCTCTCCCTCGGGATGTCCGCGCAAGCGTCGGCATCGCATTGATCCGCAGCTTTGTGCAGTCAACGAAGTCTCTGCCACTTAGGAGGCGGGTGCCGGCTGCCACCCAATTTTGGGATTCAGGCACCGAGGCGCACTCGCGTAGAGGCCCTCCATCCACAGATTTGTGGAGCAGATCTGTCCAGTGATCCGAGATCTCCCTCGCAGTGCTCAGGATCTCACCATTCACTGATAACAGGTCTTTCGCCTTCCTTTCCTCGTGTATAATGGCTGGGCACTTCACTGCATCAAGGCATGCTGGAACGCTGCTCAACCTCAGCATGGCTATCCTCTGGAGCTTTAGCCTCGGCAGCGTATGCCGCAAGGCAGGGATCCCTAGCCCTCCTTCTGCCACCGGGGCATGAAAATACCCCACCGGCGTGTCATGTGGCAGCCGTAGCCACCGTCGGACTGCCGCCCGTACAGTTGTATCAAGACGACGTAGCAGCTTGGAACTCTGCATTTGGAACGTCCCTTTGTGATACAGTCGGGGCAAGAGGTAGTGTCTGAGCAACGCTAACCTCTGCTGGGGCTTTAGTGGCGCAGATGTCAGTCTCTCAAGGAGTGGAGCAAGCTCCCCCATCATCGGCACCTTCCTCCCCTTGTGTTGAACGTGATTCCCAGGTACTTCCACGATGCGACACATGACAAAGTAGGGATGTCTGTTCCTTCTACCTGGAAGGGCACTTCCTCGACTTTGATCTTTTTCTGTCTCCCTGAAGGGACCAGAGAGAGCGTGGTGGACTTTGCAGCGTTAAAACTGAGTCCCCGTGCCTTAAAGAAGGCTTCGGATTGGTCCAGTAGCTGCTGCAGTCCAGCTCTCGTCGAGGCAACCAGCGTCAGATCATCCGCAAACGCCATGGCGTTTATCGTGGTTTCACCCAACCTGAACCCAATGACGGTTGGTAGTTCCTTTAGGAGCTCGTCAACAACAAGGTTGAAGAGAAGTGGAGACAGTGGGTCTCCCTGTTTGACTCCTCTGGCCGCCTTCAGATCCTCTTTAAGCCCTCCCGACTCAACGGTCGTGCGACTCTCCTCATAGAGGAATTCCAAGTATTGTATGAGGCTCGGTGGTAGACCCACAGCCTTGGCTGCACCGAGAACCGCCTCCACCGTAACCGAATCGAAGGCTTTCCGCAAGTCCATCGTTGCCATGTGCAGCGGCCTGAGCGTTCGTTTGCTCTCAGTGAGGAGGGCCTGTAGTATTGCGATATTCTCACCGCACCCGTCCGCCGGGATGAAGGCCCTCTGTCTCACGTCGAACTCGACGCTCCCCTGTATCCGCTTGGCTAGGACCTTGTGGAGCATTCTCAACAGGTTCGGGGCAACTGCAATCGGCCGGAAATCCTCGGGTCTAGTCGCCTCGGGGACCTTCGGTATGAAGGTAGTCCGAGAGACAGACAGGATCCGTGGAACCTTTCCGATCCAGAGGATCAGGTTCATTAGCAGCGCAAGGTGAGTGAATGGTACGCTCCTCAATTCCCTCGCTGTCATTCCGTCCGGGCCTGTGGCCGTAGAACACGGCGGGAGACTCCTTCTTACGTCGTCCCGTGTGACAGGAACCCATATGTCACCCAGGATTTCGTTGGGCTGATTGACGTCCAGAGGGGGGCACTGAGGCATCTCGGTCATTGTGCGCTTCCAGAAATCTACGAATCCTCTGTGGTCCGTGACCTTGTTCACTTGTGGACCGTCCAGTACTTCCTGTGCGCAGCGGAGCCGGCTTTTCTGGTACAGGGTTTGAACCCTTGCATACTCGGCTCGCCTCTGCTTCCGCTTGCCCTTCTTGGGCTTCTTCGAGGCCCTTTTCTTTCTTTGGACAGGCGCCTCCTTCCTTTCTCGCACTAGGTGGTCTGTAATGTACTGGTTGAGGTCTCCTCGGATTTCTTCGCCTGCACATGCTCGTAGAGCAATTGACCGGAGTGTCTCACCCCCGTAGACGTCGAGCGCAAGATCTGCCGCTAGTGCCAGAACGGCACTTTCGAAATCCTCGCCCGGTACGGAATAGGGTCTTTCCTCCGATGGTGCCTCGTTTTGGGCCGTAGCCCCCGTCAATTCCTGGGTTTGGGCAAGGGCCCTCGTCAATTCCGATAGTTTCTGCTGAGACTCATCAGCGTGCTCGTCTTCTTCCTCCACATCACTCAGACAGGTTGCTTGCCAGTCAGTTGAGACTTTAGACCTTCTTGACCTTTTTGCCTTTGGGCTCCTCTGACCCTTTTCCCCTCCGTCCCTCTGGAGCCCTCCGGCTACGACTATGGGGTGATCGCAATCCGGAGGTGGCTCTCTGGGGCCCTGGGGGTTGGCTGCCTTTGCACGCGACTTCCTCTTCGGGGTCGTCTTTGGGCTCCTCTGACCCTTCTTCCTTCCATCCCTCAAGCGCTCCCCGCTACGATTATGGGTTGATCGCAGTCGTTGGATACGCGAGGGGCCGAAGGTTCGGTCGTCTCAGCGGTGGAGGCCTTATTCTCCTCCCGCTTTCTGGCTTCTGCCACCATTTCCTTGTGCTGCGGATTACGTCGACGGCACCTGATAGCGTCAAGGGTGCGGTCCGGGAAGGCTGCATTCAACATCTCATTGACGCCCTTCACCGCACCCCCGCGCTCTTTGCCGCGCTGACCTCTCGCGTTCGAGACGCACTTCGAGGGCCGCCAGTCTCAGTTTCTCCTCGTCACACCATCTCGCCTTCTTCCTACTGGTGTTAATCGAGGCGTTGTATTCTTCCGGGTGGGCATGCCTGATGTGCTGGCCTAGCCCTTGCTTGGTCCGAAAGACCTTGAAGCAGCCTTCAGTGCTGCATTTCACTCTCGGGACGGTATCCAGCACGTTCCCGGTGCGTGAGTTATCCCTGGGTGGGCTAGCTCTGTGGTTTTGCCCAGTTGGACTCCCCGCCGCAGCGGCAGCAGGGTTTCCGGAGAGATTTTTGTTGAGGCGATCTCCTGCGCCAACTGGCAGTCCGATAGGACCACACTGGGATACGTCTTGGCCGGTGTCCAGGCGACCGTTTCCGGCGGAACCCACGTGGAGGGGCGTATCCCGTGGAAGTCGGAGTGTTTCTCGTGATCCATTGATGTTCTCCTGGACTTATGGTCACGCTCCAACTCCCCGAGTAACTAAGTGCTTTGAGCGGCCAAACTCTCAGCAAGCGCCAAATTGGGGCTACTCTCTGTGTCCGCGCGTGCGCTAAGCCCGC
>JAZHYW010010528.1:0-22771 GCA_037355805.1 Ixodes ricinus | reverse complement strand
GTGAGGCATGTTTCTTGCTTGGATATACGGTCCTATCACATTGGGCAGACAAAACTGCCTGCAGACATGTTCGAAGCATACATGTATGCGTTCAACGCTCGACAGAAGTAACGCGGCGCGGGAAAATGACCAGGGTATTTAGCTTTCCAGCCGCAGTTCCCCCGCTAATATACATCATAGTATACATCATACAAAAGTGCAGTCCACAGACACTGTGTGAGGCATGTTTCTTGCTTGGATATACGGTCCTATCACATTGGGCAGACAAAAACTGCCTGCAGATATGTTCGAAGCATACATGTATGCGTTCAACGCTCGACAGAAGTAACGCGGCGCGGGAAAATGACCAGGGTATTTAGCTTTCCAGCCGCAGTTCCCCCGCTAATATACATCATAGTATACATCATACAAAAGTGCAGTCCACAGACACTGTGTGAGGCATGTTTCTTGCTTGGATATACGGTCCTATCACATTGGGCAGACAAAAACTGCCTGCAGATATGTTCGAAGCATACATGTATGCGTTCAACGCTCGACAGAAGTAACGCGGCGCGGGAAAAATGACGAGGGTATTTAGCTTTCCAGCCGCAGTTCCCCCGCTAATATACATCATAGTATACATCATACAAAAGTGCAGTCCACAGACACTGTGTGAGGCATGTTTCTTGCTTGGATATACGGTCCTATCACATTGGGCAGACAAAAACTGCCTGCAGATATGTTCGAAGCATACATGTATGCGTTCAACGCTCGACAGAAGTAACGCGGCGCGGGAAAATGACCAGGGTATTTAGCTTTCCAGCCGCAGTTCCCCCGCTAATATACATCATAGTATACATCATACAAAAGTGCAGTCCACAGACACTGTGTGAGGCATGTTTCTTGCTTGGATATACGGTCCTATCACATTGGGCAGACAAAAACTGCCTGCAGATATGTTCGAAGCATACATGTATGCGTTCAACGCTCGACAGAAGTAACGCGGCGCGGGAAAATGACGAGGGTATTTAGCTTTCCAGCCGCAGTTCCCCCGCTAATATACATCATAGTATACATCATACAAAAGTGCAGTCCACAGACACTGTGTGAGGCATGTTTCTTGCTTGGATATACGGTCCTATCACATTGGGCAGACAAAAACTGCCTGCAGATATGTTCGAAGCATACATGTATGCGTTCAACGCTCGACAGAAGTAACGCGGCGCGGGAAAATGACGAGGGTATTTAGCTTTCCAGCCGCAGTTCCCCCGCTAATATACATCATAGTATACATCATACAAAAGTGCAGTCCACAGACACTGTGTGAGGCATGTTTCTTGCTTGGATATACGGTCCTATCACATTGGGCAGACAAAAACTGCCTGCAGATATGTTCGAAGCATACATGTATGCGTTCAACGCTCGACAGAAGTAACGCGGCGCGGGAAAATGACCAGGGTATTTAGCTTTCCAGCCGCAGTTCCCCCGCTAATATACATCATAGTATACATCATACAAAAGTGCAGTCCACAGACACTGTGTGAGGCATGTTTCTTGCTTGGATATACGGTCCTATCACATTGGGCAGACAAAAACTGCCTGCAGATATGTTCGAAGCATACATGTATGCGTTCAACGCTCGACAGAAGTAACGCGGCGCGGGAAAATGACGAGGGTATTTAGCTTTCCAGCCGCAGTTCCCCCGCTAATATACATCATAGTATACATCATACAAAAGTGCAGTCCACAGACACTGTGTGAGGCATGTTTCTTGCTTGGATATACGGTCCTATCACATTGGGCAGACAAAAACTGCCTGCAGATATGTTCGAAGCATACATGTATGCGTTCAACGCTCGACAGAAGTAACGCGGCGCGGGAAAATGACCAGGGTATTTAGCTTTCCAGCCGCAGTTCCCCCGCTAATATACATCATAGTATACATCATACAAAAGTGCAGTCCACAGACACTGTGTGAGGCATGTTTCTTGCTTGGATATACGGTCCTATCACATTGGGCAGACAAAAACTGCCTGCAGATATGTTCGAAGCATACATGTATGCGTTCAACGCTCGACAGAAGTAACGCGGCGCGGGAAAATGACCAGGGTATTTAGCTTTCCAGCCGCAGTTCCCCCGCTAATATACATCATAGTATACATCATACAAAAGTGCAGTCCACAGACACTGTGTGAGGCATGTTTCTTGCTTGGATATACGGTCCTATCACATTGGGCAGACAAAAACTGCCTGCAGATATGTTCGAAGCATACATGTATGCGTTCAACGCTCGACAGAAGTAACGCGGCGCGGGAAAATGACCAGGGTATTTAGCTTTCCAGCCGCAGTTCCCCCGCTAATATACATCATAGTATACATCATACAAAAGTGCAGTCCACAGACACTGTGTGAGGCATGTTTCTTGCTTGGATATACGGTCCTATCACATTGGGCAGACAAAAACTGCCTGCAGATATGTTCGAAGCATACATGTATGCGTTCAACGCTCGACAGAAGTAACGCGGCGCGGGAAAATGACCAGGGTATTTAGCTTTCCAGCCGCAGTTCCCCCGCTAATATACATCATAGTATACATCATACAAAAGTGCAGTCCACAGACACTGTGTGAGGCATGTTTCTTGCTTGGATATACGGTCCTATCACATTGGGCAGACAAAAACTGCCTGCAGATATGTTCGAAGCATACATGTATGCGTTCAACGCTCGACAGAAGTAACGCGGCGCGGGAAAATGACCAGGGTATTTAGCTTTCCAGCCGCAGTTCCCCCGCTAATATACATCATAGTATACATCATACAAAAAGTGCAGTCCACAGACACTGTGTGAGGCATGTTTCTTGCTTGGATATACGGTCCTATCACATTGGGCAGACAAAAACTGCCTGCAGATATGTTCGAAGCATACATGTATGCGTTCAACGCTCGACATCACCCATTTTTTGGACGGTAGTGTCTATTTTTAGACTTTCTAATTTCTGAGGTAAAAACAAATGCAATACAGTGCCAAACGCTTTTTTTGTATTCAAGAAATACAAAATCAACCTGTTCCCCCTCCCCCAACCACCCCCCCCTTCGATAGACATAACAAGACCGTGATAAAGCTCGGTCTGTTGTGGAGTGCACTAATAACCCTACCTAAACCAGTGTTGAGACTCCAGAAACAAATTTTAAGACTTAGATGCTGCATTACCTGGGTATGATGTGCTGGAGCAATGTGCAACAAATGGATGTTAAAGAAATGTGTCTGTAGTTAGTAACATACATCTCGGGTCCCGTTTTGTTCACTGGCGTCACATACGCTGATTCGTTATAGTGCATAGTAGACCAGTGAAGATGCAGGTAATGGCGAACAGCAAACTCTGCATTTTTAGCTGTTGCAGATGAATGAGTGTTCCACTGATGATTGGATGCTTGCGTTGAAGCATCAACCGCTAGCAATGCAGGCATGTGTCTGTCTGTGGAGAGAGGAGACCCAGAGCGAAAACATACTATATTTCAAGTATATTTCACATGCATTTAATACATATAATTTTTCTCTTTTTTTTTTGCATTTCAAATGCACATTTAAGAAAACATATTCATAATATAATTTTAAAGTGCACTAAAGTATGGCAAGATATTTATTCAATGCAATAATATGTATTTTAGCTGAATTAAAAGTGAGCTCGAAGTGCGTTCAAATATATATCTAAACTGTATTTCTCAATTTGCATTAAAATGCATCTTGGCAGTTTAGTATTACTACGTTTTACACATTTCTTAAATAATGCCAGTGAATATCCCTTCCCAAGTTCAAAACTGCAATCCATCCAGTACAGCAAATACAAAAAAATGTGCTCACACATTAGACAGTTTTAGTATAGCGTTGCAGGTTCTTACGTACGCAATTCACAATGGTATAGCGTACGCTAAAAACTATCTGCTCGGACCGATTTTAGTTGTGCGCTACGTTACCATGTAAAAACCTCGCGCGATCTTAGTCAAGTTTGCAAGGTCCTTAGTATTTTGCGTGCCTATAGCGCCACCAAGCTCCTCAACAGAAACATCGAACATAAAAGCGTTTCCAGACCATTTATTTCAAATTAAACCAAGCCGCAGCTGCCTGTTTACGCGCGATTTTCTACGGGGAAAGGGAGGCGAGCGTGACTACGTAGCTAAATTCAATCACTGAGCCTTCGTCGATCGTCCCGTGCAAACGGCACCTCTATCAGTGCTACCGCGGAAAGAAATCAATAACGTACCGACGTCCGCTGCACTGCCACAACTTGGGCGATTTTCTTAAAGTAGTTCGTCCGTCGGCGATGAACTACGCGGAGAGGCTTCGCTTTGAGCGCATCGCAGGGTTCACGCACAATGCGAGCTGTGGATATGTTCTCTATCCTTCAGCTGCACGCCGATCTGACTCGACCGTGGAGGTCACAGAGAGAATTGCCGAGCTTAACACCACGCAATTTCACGTCACACGGAACTTCGCGAACACCACCTCTGCTTTGCTGCGCCAATCGAGGTAACCGCCATCTTGAAACTAGAGATCTCGCATGGCCCAAGATCCCTAGAGAGCTCCCCGCAAAGCCGCTAGCCCGCAACGCAAAATTCTATAGTCGGTGACAGGCCAAGAGCGAGGAGCTCTCCCACCTCTTTCCCTTTAGTAGAGCGAACGGTGGAGAGGAGGCGACCTCCTCTCCACCATTCCGCTCCGGCTGAAGTGGAAAGGGGTGGGAGGAGCATCCACTTCGTTCTTGACCTGTCACAGACTATAGTGTTGCGTGCGTACGCAGTAAGCTAGCCGTTGTAATGCGTTCTACGCGTGCGCACTCCCGACCCGCAATTTCTTTGCGCACGCAAAGCTATCGGCGTTCGGTCCACTAAAACTGGCTGCTGAAAGTTGAAACTAAAGCAGAGAACCCTCCGAGGGTGCTAGTGACATAAAATGGAACTGTAAATCACATTAAGCAGTTCACACAAATCGCAATTTTAAACTGGTTTATTTTGTACTATTGGTACAATGGTGAACTATATCCCCTGACACTTCTCAAGTTCCTTTTATATACAGTCGCTAGGTTGAGGACCTGATTTAAATCGTGTAGGTAGCTATGCCGTGGCTTAAGTTTAATATTTCATTAACCGATTCCTATATACTTTTCGGGTCATTCGGTATGTTTGTTAACTTGCGCTGAAGGAACCTCTCTTTTGATTTTTGAATATCCGAGCTCAAGTGATCTCTATATTTATATATATATATATATATACTTTATTCCAATAAACTGTTGGTGTCTCAAGTTCGAACAAATCGAGAATAAATGTTCTTCTTTCGCTATCCTACGGAAAGGTTCCTGATCGATGCAGGACTTTCTAATTTTTTCAATTTACTCTTTTTAATCGTAAGGGAATTGATGTGTCATAATAGTTCCCTAGGGTTTCATAAAATACGTTCTAAGATAATTTGGGGTTCTTTTTAGATAAGACATTGTCCCACTTGTGTTCCAGCAGTAACGCACAGAAAGTAGTCACCGCTTCCTCTGATATGTAACGGTATACTGGTGGCACCGGTTTATTACTAGCCTTTTTTTATATTAAGAAAAATACAGACAGTGGGCAAATGATCAATTATTCCAGCGATGTTTACTCCAGATAGTATGTCGTTCAATCGAAAGTTTGTTACGCATGGATCTAATAATGTGGATCGATGAAGTGGATGTTACACTGGTGGGAGTGTGAATTCTATTATAGCATGTAAAAAACTGGATACGAGTGAAGAATTTTATCTGCTGCGTATTTTTTACTTGTAGGTCAATGTTTATATCCCCAACAAGGATAATTTTGAGATTAAAGGGGCACTCAAGTGGTTTTTGAGTTCGTGTTTTGATGATGACAGCTGAATTTAGACCCCCTAAGTATCCCTAAAAACCAAAAAGTGTAGTCATACGGTGATTATTTCTTTAATAAAAATGTAATTGAAGGCCGCCAAACCTCGGATCCACCCGAAAACGAATCCACTCTCATTGGTCCTCGCACGCTTATCAAAAGGATCTCGGGCCAATGGCGTTGGACGACGTTCCGTCGCGCAGTGATCCCGAGGTAGCCGCATCGGCCGAACGGCCGAACCTCTTTGTCATTCGAGCTTTCGATCATGGCGGAGTTCTCTACGCTCGAGGACCTGACGCCGTTAGAGGTTGAAATTCTTCGGCGGACAGCCGACCTGGGGATGATTTCCTATGACGCCACTTCGACGTGCGATGTGGACGATAGCAGCGCTTCGGAGTCATGTTCGGGTTCCGAGGACGGCGAAACGCAGACCTTTTCGGGCATTCTTCGATTTGCGGTTGGGGCAAGTCGTAACCAAACCAACGTTTGACATCGCAGCGTTATCCCTGGTACGTGATGTCAAACGATGTCGCCACGTTGACTTTCGCCTCGGGAGGACGGGGGAAAGGCTGGTTCAGACATGTGCAACGAGCGCGTACCTACGACTGCGTTTGTTGCAACCGGAGCGACCGGAACGACCGCTCTGCGCCGCGCGTACACACACCTGCAACCACTACAACAAGCGCAGCGGGTCGTCAGCACGGCGACCGCTTCTATACGCGGCCGTCAGCTGTTTCAGCGGCCCCTCTAAAAAGGGGACGCACTGCTACTCAATGCCGTAACCGAATATAGACAGACAGTTGTCTATAGCCTAAAGCTTTATTATTATTTTTTCTTGATAGGCTTGCAGGGTACAGTGGATGAAAAAAAGAAAATAAAAAGATGCAGTACGCCGTCTTGGACGATCACGACTCTAATACACGACATTGCAATAGTACAAATATCGCCACACGCCTTTTCTACGATTATAAAAGACAATGTAATCTTAGCAGCGATATAGCAATGTAGAAATATGATTTCGTGATCAGATAGACGTTGCGAGCGTTCAGGATTGCTAACACTAATCACTTCTCTCCGGTGATGAAAACGCGTGAAAATTCGCATCCTTTATACGGTACGCGCCAGTAATACCTTGAACTTGAGCACACGCATGAAATGCGCCAAATAAGAAATCCGGGCGATGTTCGAGGACACAAATGCTTAGAAAGCACCACTGTAGTCGAAGTAAACAAACACGACGGCACGGGCGTTTCTGCTGTCTTGAGAGTGCCGCCACGACATCGCCGCACGAGTAGGTGGATCTTCCCTTCTAGTACGTGCTGGGTTATCATAGCGACACACGACGAAAATTCACAGTCAAGGATAGCGCTTTTACGCGGAACGATGAGCTTTCACCACGCCGTCCACGTCGACGACCACCACCGACGCCATGTTTGCGGTTAGCAGGAGCCGGCGCTGGCTGCCGGCCCGCGACCGACACGACCGGCCTGCAACACGCGCAGATACGTGCGCTTCCGCGCATCCCGGGGGAGCGGGAAATTCACCCCCGCGGAGGAAGGCAAGGAGAAAACGTAGTCCCTTGTTTGTGAAACGATAATTGCAGTATCGCGTATTCTAAACTAGAAATATTTTACGTCTTGTGAAATTATCATGCACAACATATTTAAATGAACTGAAAATTGTTTCTTTAGCGAAACTTTACAAAGGCCGCCAAAATTTTCAAACGTACGATAATTTCATTGGTCCTCGCAAGTACAGAAAAGAGTCCGCACGTATTTTATTCCTGCGTAATTAATAGGCGGTTCTGCCTTCTAAAACTGAAGATACTCATTCACTGACACTTCCTTAACGCCATCGCACCAAAAAGTAGCTTTTCCAAAAACTGCTTGAGTGCCCCTTTAAGGTTGCTTGCTTATTGTAAAACAGAACCCACAAATACTAAAAATGTGCATATGCTTCCATCACGAGGACGATAAAAAAGAATAACAAGAATTCCTAAACGGTCTAAAGCGATTAATTCATAATCGGGGGTTGATATAGATAACTCTTTGATTTAATAAAAATGAATGGATTTGTTTGTAGTGTAATGCAACACCACCACCAGTTTTCTTGGGTCGATGTACAGGTTCACAAACGATACTCATCCAGATAAACATGACTGTTACGAAACAAAGTTTCGGTGAATGCTAAAACATCCATTCTTTTTCTACGAGTATTTACAAACCCTCAACTTCATCAACTGTGTTGCGTAAACTTCTAGCATTCAAATAAAGACTGGAAAATGTTTTAGTCGTTTTGCAATTAAATGCATTAAACGCTGCTATATCAAATAACTGCGACGAATCAGCAATCCCTCTCCCTCCCGTACCATCATCACCCATTATAGCTTAGTTTATCTTTGAGATACCTTCGTTTGCAGAAAATAAACAAGACGTCTGGTTCATCTGTCTGCCTTGCAAACGCCGTGCCCGTTTTTCCTCAAGCGTGCTTCCAGTTTCTTGTTTTGTTTTTTTCTTGCGAGAAGTGCGCTTAGCAGTTGTTTTTTGCTTGCGTTAAGTACTCTTTTACGAAGATCGGCCTGATTTCAAGTTCCCATAGCCCAATCATTCTGTTAGTTAACCTTGTGTTGCGTGACGCCGCAAAAAGTTTGTTAAGTTATTTTTTTGTTTTTTTTGGTGTGACAATGCAAACAATTACGTTTTCACTCTCGCTTCCACGTGTGAGAAAAGCATGACAGATGTCGATGTCGGAATCTTCGATCGGGACATTCTCAAGGACTCCAATATTTTTAGTGATCTCAGTAGCATGTGCGCCGTTTCCCCTTTGGGATGCCCTCTATTTCCAATTTATGGATTCGCATGTAGGGTCGAGGTCCTCAACTTTGGTATGCGTTTTGTGCAGCTGCACTTTTAGGCACCCGTTTTTCTTTTTTTAGGTCGTCACAAACGTCTTGGAGTTTGCTAACGTCTCTTGTTAGCTGCTTTATATTTTCAAGTGGCGTTCTAAAGTCATCTTCGGCACTTCTGCAGGTGTCAACGCTAGTTTTGAGTGCTCGTGACTCCGTTGTCATTTCACGTTGGAAATCTTCAAGAGCCTTTAGGATTTTTGACATTTCGTCTTTGGACATACTTTGATGCGCAGTAAATCAGAAATATATTTTAAAAAAACGCACTTTGTGTCGGCAGCCGCAGCGCATAGCAAATAAAAAGGCGATACATGGTTATGAAACCGGAACTCAACTCGAAAAGGCGAAGTACACTGTTTGGATGACGCACCGAATGTGCTGCTGTTGCTGCCAACCGAGGGTTGATGATCGCGTTGTAGATTCTTCTACAGGCGCTGGTCTTGAAATTACCGCCACGTGGCCTGGTAGTTGTTCGCCGCCAGAGGCGATCCTCTTGTCGATGATAACCAGGACAGTTACTTCCCCCACGTAGATAGGATCGCGCCTGTTGTCGGGCCCATCTAGAAAAGCCAAAATACACTTCCAGATGACGCGACGAATGTGCATTTGCAGGCTATAAAGGCCTGCTCCTCGAACGTAGCCATATAGTTCTTACCAGAGCCACTATATAAAGCTACGCTTAGAGTAGCGACACTCCGCCATTTTGGGTCGTAAAATCAATGTTGCCAGACGCCGATAGTTTTGGTTAGTGGCTCTAGTTTTGGTTTCGGTTTCGCATGCGCGTGAGCGGTTGAAGCCTCGTTTATGCTCCTAATACAAACTAAAAAAAGAGGAGGTAATGGACTATTTTCAGAACCTCAACTTGAGCCAAAGTTTCAATAGTTTTGTAGGTTGTTATTTTCCGATAACAAATAACTTGAGTCTTCAGCAGAAACACAATCATGCCTCAGGTGGCGATGAAAAACGGCCATCTGCGTAGGTTTCTAAGAGGATCGCTATGTCATTGCCTATACTTCGTTTCAGCTTGGGTCGAGACGCAGGCGATGCTACAAGCGCGAGCTCCGGGCTTTCAGACTCCCTGCCAAGCACGCGCGCTCGTACAATGCAAGCACTGTTCAGGGCCACACGCTCGCGCTCGTAGCATCGGCTGCGTCTGGACCCAAGGGGGCAGTGAAGCGATAATTCTCTCGGTTGGGTAATATTTCAAGCCAGCCACGATTTCAGCTGGGGCTCGTCACGATCGTTTTTTCAAGGATAGGCAAGAAAACATGGACGGATTTGTTTATGCAGCAATGCTGAAGTGTCGCTTCATAATTGAGTATGCTGTAAATTTAATTTTTTGACATCTTTAATATTATATACATGTTTTTCTTGTTACATCGGTTCTGCAGTAGCAATTCTAAATGAGCTAGCGCTCCTACACAACAGGTCGTAAAAGAATAACTAATCAGAAAAGTTATCAATCACAATTTTTTATTCAACAAACACCCACAAGAGCAAAAATGTTCGATCCCTCAATTACAAGGAATGTGATATGTAAAAGCAGACGGGCTGTCCAGTATTGTCTCTTTAATATGGTACCCGTTAATAGATTCCCAGCAATATAAACAACTATTTCAGAGATGAATTGGAAAGAAAAAAAAAAGATGGGCACTTTTGTCTCGTAACGAGACATGATAAAAAGATCCTTTTTTAAAAAGCTGTTAACTTTGCTGTACTATGAACTATGAAACAAAATATTTATACAAAATAAACCCTTACAAATAAATAAAACATTTATACAAAAACAACCCTTACAAATAAATAAAACATTTATACAAAAACAAACCCTTACAAATAAATACATTTATACAAAAACAAACCCTTACAAATAAATAAAACAATTATTCACAAACAAGCCTAACATGGAAAGTTTTGAGATATTCGGACTTAAATTAGGTCAAGACAGATTCATGAGATGGTGGTAGTTTGGCATGGTAGGTATAACAGCTTCAAAAACCAAGGACAACAAAAGAAACACAAGCGACAGGATTAAAGTGATCACAACAGCTTCCGTCCTGTCGCTTGTTTCTTTTGTTCTCCTTGTTTTTGAAGCTGTTATAAATTCTGTCAAAAGACAATAGTTATGTCGGTTTTAGGGTGCTTAGCGAATCTGGGACACAGCTGCCCTCATCCCAACACTTTTGGATCCACATTTTGACCTCACCATCTTTGCCCTGCTGCTCAGCTTTCGAAGAGTGATTCTCAGCCGAAGCATTAAGAAAGCTGTTGTCAAACGCTGTTCTAGATCGTGACAGCGAGGAAAGTCCCCGGGAGTTGGTGGGACCCTAGTGTGGCCTTGGTCAAAGACGCCAGAGAAATGTCGAGCACATTGTGTTCACAATTACGAAACACCTTGTCTGCATGTTCCAACAAACTGAAAACATGCCGAGAGGGGCGGACCAGGGGGCTTGGCTTAGATTGCGACCGATAGGATTTCATGTTCAGAAGGTGGTCGCTTTCTTCCATTGGATCAGCCTTCAAGTAGTCCTTGCATGTGCGACACAGCTTGAATTTCTTGGTCACACTATGAGTGATGTAGCCCGAGACATAAACAAGAGACTCCATCTCCACATCGTCAAGACCCGGAGCTTCGTTCTCAAGGAAGTTGTACTCTGCCAAGGAGTCATCCAATGCATGTTCGAGGTTTTTTCTGACGCAGCTTTCTTGATTTCGACAAACTCGAGCAAGTCGGAACTGTCATCTATTGCGTAGTTACCCTTGCGGCTAGGCTTAAAAAACTGCGACAACATTATGAGCCGTAGAGTGAGCTTAAATTCCAGGGCCCTTGGCACTGGATTCTTCGATCGGACGCAAGAAAACAGGTTCTCGAGAGCATCCTGTGTGAACCGGCCAAGCAAAACAAACTTAAATTTGTGCTCATTGAGCAGCTCATGCTGAATGCGCAATGCGCTTGTTGTTGAGATCAACACTCCTGCCTGCACAGGTTTGAAGCATGCTCCTTGGTTTTTTTCCTTATCGACAAGCGCGAGAAGAAGCTTATAAACTCCTCTAGGAAAGTAACCGCCTCGTCATGAGAGGTCTGCTTGAGGAGGCTCATTCCCATACTGATTCCCCGCGAGGTCATTAGAGAGAACCAATGGAAGACCTGCTCTACAAACCAGGCGGTTGTAAGGGCCTCCGGTGGAAGGAGTCCCAAACAGACAAGCACCCGCATTGCGGCCCCAACACTGTGGTTTAGCACGGCTACCGCTGATGCCACATTCATCTTTTCAAAGTGGCTTGGGTCCAAGTAGCTACCCTTGAGGTGAGGTGCCAGCTTGAGGTCCCTTGCAGCATCAATTTCAGCCAGTGCTTTGATGTGCTCCACCGATACCTGAGACACACAGAAGAAAATTGAAAATTATCAAATACAAATCACCTGATTCAGTTAATTGATGACTGCACAGGCATTAAATTTGAGATCAGTCTGCACAAACGCAGATGGTTTTTGCACTTCTACTTACTTCGTTGGTTGGGAGGTTGTATTTGGTGACAGTGTCGTCGGGCAAAAAGAACGACTGTCCTCTCACCAGATGACCCCTGATGTTCTTCAGAACATGTGGCGCATCAGCCAAGAAGAACAGTTGTCGGTTGGTGTCGGCTGCGCATGGGTGGTGGCAGGAGACTACAGGTGCTGTTGTCCGGGTTGCAGAAATGCCACAGCGGTTCCATAGGGCTTTGTTGCTCGGTCCCATGTCGGAAATTACTGCGTCCACACGACAGCCGGCTTCTTCACACTTTCTAATCACAGAAAAGATTAGCGCCTTCAAGAACGACCCATGAACTGAATCCCCTGGAAAGTGAAAGAGTGTGAAACAAGATAACAATACATTAGTACCCAAAAGGTTCGTAAATGTAATATGGTAACACCTGGTTGCTTTCAAATTGCATCGCTAATACTGTTTGCATCTTTATTCAATACTGTTTACATCTTAACTAATACCCGTGCTACACGGGCAACTCGAATGCCATTTACAATGAATGCCATTTGTGTGATCGGTGAATCAGCTCGCAATCTGTCGCGCGTGGGATGCACCACGCCCGGAGTGTGCCGCGCTGATTGGCCGTCCGCTCAAATGTCATTTGTTGTAAATGGCATTCGAGTTGCCCGTGTGGCACGGGTATTATACTGTTTGCATTATTTCATGTCTCCAAATGTTTGGAAATTACGAGTGTTATTTTGAATTACCAGATTTCTTCGCGTCAAACTTCACAACTTTGCTCCGGTCCGTGCATCAAGGTTCACCGCTTTGCACCAGCATGCTCAGAGAAGCGTTTGCCGTAAACGTAGCTGGCTAGCTTGTCCCATATATTTTGCCTTGACTAAAGCCTCGTTTACATGAATACGACTTCAGCGCATCGACTCCAATCGTCCTCCGAAAGAAGCCGACGCGGCAGCGTTTACATGAATGCGCACCAAGCCCACCGCGAAGGTGGCGCCACGCCGTGTCAAAGCTCAAAGTTAAAGCTGCGTTTCCGGCACCGGCCTCATCACGTGACCACGTTTTCCGGTGCATCGCACGTGAGGTTCGTGAAGGCGTCGATGCTTTCGGCGAGCTTGAAATAAATATCGTGCCCGCAGTTTTCGATGCTGTGCAAGGAGTTACGAGACGGAAAAAACATCAAAACCCAAACGTTTTGGGCTCCAGGTCGGGCCGCTGGGCCACTCTGGATCAGAGGCGACGTGCGTGCGCACGGCCTGGCGAGCGAGATCGTCGTGAACCGCTCTGGGACGCCACGCGCTTCGCCTCGCCATACCTTGCCAACCACGACCGGACCCCGAGGCCGAAAGGCTCCGGCGTAGCCAGGGACGGCACCGAGGTAGGAGCTGCTCGTTCTGCGCTACCATGCAGTGCTCGGAGCTCTCGGCGTCGTTCGTGTTTGCGCCGAAACCTCTAGGCACTCCCTTGGACACGCAAGTCGTATTTCGCAAGGCTTGGACGGGGGCCGCCCTCTCCGAGCAGCTCAGTGATATTCTGCTCATTTAGTTTGTCAATAAAAGCTCGCGTTTCTTCTCGGGAGGACCTGCGGGCGACCACACGGAACCGCTCTCCGCCGCCGCCGACGAAGTTGGCCGCCGCCTTGTTCTCAGCTGTTCACTCGCTCCTGCAGCGAGCGCCTTCCCATAATCCTCCCCGTTCCGAAATGCGATGCGACCTCCATTTACATGGGCTGAATGAATGCGCACTCGCCATCTCGATCCACCTCTGTCTGGCGACTTGAATGCGATGCGCTTCTCTAGCGCATTATGCCGTTTACATGACCGCATCGAATGCGACAACTGGATTCGATGCGACTAAGTCGCATTCATGTAAACGCGGCTTAAGCTACCTAGTACCAGATGCAAAGGATTGCCTTTTTAGAAGTTGGCAGACATCAGATTATACGACATATTACAATCTGGCTTAATATAGTTGAGTAGGTATACATAGAAACAAATGCTTGCCTGTCAGGTGGTAAGCAACAACCTGCTTCCAACGAGAGGAGAGTCCAGTGAGCATGATGACCAGGCCGTGTGTAGCGAAGTTCAAGTCCCCCGAGCGGGCAGGTTTTGCAAGGGGAACGGTTACCAGGCCAATCGGTTTCTTTACTGTTGGGTCAAAATCCAACCCAGCAGTAACCTGCATCTCATCCACCAAGAGTGCGCAATGTCTCTCCTCTGGTCGCATGGTTTCCAGCTTAGACTTCAGTGCCGGAAGGATCTCCTCAAGAATTCCTTTAAAAGAAGCAGGTATGTAGCAAATCTAAACATGCCGTGATAAATCTCAAAATGGCATTGACCCACACACCTGGCTCAAATTTCACCACCTCGATGCGTCTCTGCAGTGTCCGTTCAGATGGCAGAGGCAGGACCTCATCTTTGAGGAGCTCATACCCCCTGCTACCACACGTCAGCCGCACCTGCAGAGCCTTTTGCACTGTTTGGTTGCTCCACCTGTTGCCACGCTTGTCAGCGTTCTGAACACAGAGCACTTGGTCAGGAGCAAGATGCCCATGTTTACTGCCTGAAAAAAACAAATACATGAACAAACGGTGAGATCGCAGCCTTACCATTATTGCAGGAATTGCAGCATGGAGAGTAAAAACACAAAACATTGCACAAGCAATTTGTGTTAGCGTCATAATGCCGCATGCGTGTGCAATGGCCGAGTGGGCACCGCACTTGGCTCCCACGCAGAGGTCCCAACTTCGAATCCCGGGACCGGAATCAGTTTTTTCATTAATTCGTAAAACCTGTGGTTCTAGAAAATTCAAGAACTTTTTTGTTTGTTTTAGAACAGAATCTTGTAGTGTCGAATGTTCTAGGAATATTCCAGAAAGTGAAGTGGCTATTGGCAAGAAGATCGAACTATAGGGGGCACTTTGTCGGGCTTGTTTGCCACACAGCTGAGAGTTTACCTGCAGCATCATCACCCGCTACGTTGCACTTAGCAAAACACTCAACATCGCTTTCGACAATCTGGCAGCTGGTGCGTCTACCGGTGCATTGTTCAAGCAAAAACTTTTACATCAACACAATTTTGTACACCCTCACAGCCCATGAATCATTTTTGGTTCATCGGATAAAAAAATAAACAATCCAAATATGTTTGTTCTCCACACAGCTTGAGTGGGCCCTTAGAGGCGCGACTGCTCGATCTCCTTCCCAATAAAACGAGCGCTCGATCGCGTAACCTTATGCAGTCAGTCTATTGCCAGCGCTCGACCCTGCTGTCACACCGACATTTGACGCCTGCGATGCCGGTTAGCAACACAGCTACACACACAACGCTATGTAACCATCAAAGGGTAGCTAGGTACCCTTCAACAGGAGTACATAGCTTTAGACAAGTCAGCTCAGGACAACTTGCAAAGCAAACTAAAAACGATGGTGTTAAGGTAGTATGCGCAAAAGTTGCTGCCGTTGGTTGTGCAATTGCGCCACTAGCAGAAGGATTCGATTTGAAATGGGGAAAATCTACTTCTTTCACTTGATGGGACCATGTCCGATATACTAAGGTGGAAGGTTATGACTTGAAGCATGTCGGCTAAACCAGAGCCGTGTAAAAAAGTGTTTGGTCAATGGGAGGGGGTCAATGGGAGGGCTCACGTGATCCTTCGATTATGATAATGCAGAAAGATGTAAGAAATTAATGTGCTGCTCGAACTCTGTTTTGCTCGGACAGTGTGTGACCACTCGGACGGCAGATTCCCAGCCCTCCACGCCTGGCGTACGGATTATGTTCATCATTCCGCTAAACGCGCTCTTCCACCATGATTTTCGATGACCGGGATAAAAACATCACATGCACCATATTTTCAGCCACCGAGAGCTACTCCGACGCACTTATAATTTTGTTTCTTGCGACCACTGCCAGGGTATTATTTCTGGCTTCTGGTTGGCCACATTCAAATTTGTGAGGATGCCCTGGAACACGCCCAGCACACTTTTGGCCAATGGTGCCTCCTCATTTTCTCCTATACTTCCCAATGAATGGCCAAACTCTCTAAATATACGGCTCTGGGCCAAACATGCTTCAATGCCCAGGAGCAGTTTATTATGTGTTAAGGTTGTCCCTTTGTGTTGGTGGTGGCTGATTGTGGGCTATATAAGGAGGCGGACTAAATAAACCTGGCAGCTGAGTTTGAGACGTCGTCCTGTCCTTTTCTGTTCCTTCGACTTATATGTCCATTTCTGCCCGTCTCAGGTTTATTCAACATGATTAACAAGACTAATTTTATTGACTTATAGTCAAACGACAGAGGTCGTCGTTTACCTATAAGAAAACAACACTTTTCTCCTCTTACTTAAGAAATGGTTTGTGTATGTAAATTTCGCTTCTTCTTACGATGCTCGTAACTTGCGAACATCTTAGCCAAGATGTCTTAAGATGAGACGCCTCTTGTCGGCTTCTCATCATCGGCATTCCACACAACTGTACAATTCTTATAACTGCTAATAATTACATGCTCACCGAGAAGAGCCTTCAACTCCTTTTCCAGCTTCCTTATCTTCTTCTGCTGTAGATTTAGCTTGCGCTGCAATTCTACAATAGTAGTCTGGTGCACACACAGATGTCCACTGCATGGTGCTTCCTGAAAGGATTTCTTGCCTCACAAAATGTTCAATCAACAATACAACCACATAAAGCTAATAGAACAGTCCGACCACTTCTCTCTTCCAGTCCAGTGATTGGGTAAGTGGCGTCAAGTGATGGGTAATTGAAATGAAGCCGCCAGGGCAGCACACATTCGACAAAGAAGACTTTTTGAGGCAACCAGTTTCTTGAGGCAATGAAACTTTTAACTCTCCCCATGCATGCCCAATTATACTGTTGCATAGTTACGGGATCATTTCTGACGTGTTTTTACAAAACAGAAGGACACAAATTTATAATAACAAACATTATTACAGGGTGGAAGCACAGAGCGAGAGGTTTACCAATTTCGTTTAAACGGTAACCTCGGGCTGTTTGATGTTTAAAATGGTACACTCAAAGAAAATAATTTACAGAGCGCTGCTAATCTGCAAAGATGCAGAAACAATGCGCAAAGGTGGCAAGAGAACGAAAATGGAATTCATATGGCCTATTTTCTATGCAAAAAGTAGTTGCTTCCTTCATACCTTTTCAAGAGTTTCGCAACTGCCTGGAACTTTATGCTGTTGCTCACTTGTCACAGAGTCATCCGAGGGCACTGCGTTTGCTGAAAGTGCAATAGATCCACAGGTTTGTCTGTATTAGACATGTGGAGTACCTCATTGTACAATGAAAGCAAAATATACACCAACTCATGTTTACAAACAAACTGGAGCGCCCTAGCGGACGCCATTGGCGCCGCGCATGCGCGATAGGGGTGTGGGCAGGAGGCTCGCCGTCGCCCATAAACACACCATTGAAATGCGATGTTGTCGGCGTCAGTATGAGTCCCCCTGCCCTTTTTTGCGTTCGAATTGTTGGTTCTACGTCTTCCTGGCGATGTCTGACTATCTTGAGCGGCGTCAGCAAAATTACCGAGGCTCGTTACACCGCAAAACTTCGCTTGAATAATGTGACACGTGGCGATTCATTCTGCGTGGACGCCGCAGAATGTACGCTAAAGCCCAATTCGCATGATGAGATTTCGCTCAAAATTTTCAGTCACGACGCCGCTCGGGCTGCAAAAGCGTGAACCGTAGCTGAGATGCTCGACGTCAATACTGAAAATCGCAAGCAGAATCGGACCAACTGAATTAGGCCTAACAAGTCGGTGATGGTCACTGGTAACAATGATCAACATCTCCTTGTACCTACTGTTTACATCGAGCCTGCTTACCAACCTTAAAATTTAAGCATTTTGAGGCCTGCACTTACTTCTTATCGCAAGTACCGGGCCAACATTTGGTCTACGGACTGGCGTCGTCTAAGAGAGCAGACGACAAGCAGAAACGTTTGAAAGAGCAGACGACAGTTCGAACAATCAGGCGGCCGTTTGAACTTGAAGACGCACTGAACGTAGTTCGCAGGTGGTCCGCACAACTTGACGGTTTTCTGGCGTTCATGTTGGAACAAAACAAATAAATCTGATGACCACAAGTATCCGTGAATTCAACCCAAGGTACTTCCCGCCCAAGCAATCGTTGTCCGACGGCGCCTGCTTTTCCCTTTTCACGGCACATATCCAGATTCTCGGACGAACCGAGCACGTGAAAACTGACCTTCAAACCTTTCTCGACACTTTTGGTACGGCCCCAGTCGCGGCAATTTGACGAGAAGGAAGGTTTTTGTCTGGTTCCTTTCGAAACAACGCAGGAATACACGTCTGGCATGGGGACTTCTGCCCACAGCCCCAGACCGGAAGTGCAACCGACGCGCCACCACCGCGCCGTGACATCACAGAGATGAGTTTGTGTATATTAGTGTCCGAAAACTTAGTTTCCAGCAATCTCAGCCATGTTCCTGCCCACTTTTTATAGAAATAACAAAGAAGATGCAAGCGAGCTGGTGAACTTTCAACATTGTAAAACATGAGATTTAGGAAAAACAAATAAAAAAAGGGACAACACAGACACAGGTCTCTGTGTTTGTGTTGTCTTTTTGTTTTATTTTTCCTTTATCTCGGGTTTTACAATGTTGACCCTTTAATGTTTCTGGAAAGTGCATGCGCTGTGGCATCTCTCGTCACAAGAACGTAGCTTTGACTAATGCATTTGTCGCCAAGGGTAATTTATATTGATCCATTCAATGCTTCAAAGGGGGGGGGGCTGCGCTTTTTTAGTGGGAGGGGGTGGGGGGCTGCACTTTTTCGGTGGGAGGGGAGGGGGATGCACTTACAATAAAGTTTTGCTTTTTGCAAGTGGCTATGCATTTTTGTCGTCCTTGCAAGATAATCTCTACGAAGCTTTTCATGACAATGTTGCATAGACAAACATGCCAGCGCCCATGGATGAGAACAGATTCAGGTTTACAATGGCTGAGGCGTTCATAAGTAACATTAAAGCAACAGCCATGTTGTCCCTTACCATTCGCTGCAGACAATTCCATGTCTTCCGCCTCGGCCGTTTGGGGACACGTCTCATCCTCCAAGTATGAACCTGTTAATGATAATAACATTATGCATATTATTCTGGATATGTGTATCAATAGCTGCACCAACTAGTGAGCTCTATCGTCCCTTACTACAGGGTGATTCAAGAAGACGCCAGGCTCTTTAAATCGACCGCAAAATTCGGTTTCTTAGCCTATCGCGCTACGATTTTGTGCAATGTTGCCCCCAGATGGTGCATTTTTTTTGTAAAATTTGCAAAGAGCGAACTTACCTGAGGAAAAAGCAAAGAAAGAAAAAGGCTTAGCCCCTATGGAAATGCAGCGACGCCACCGGTCTTCAAACAACACGGCGCCGTTTCACACAAGAGACAAGGAATGGCGCAAGCGGTCGCGACGCCAACTGCCGCCGACGAACGAACATACGACGCCGAGAGCAGGCGTCTTTAGCAGACAAGAAACTGCAGTTCCTTGTTGTTACCGCGCCTGTTTTTGTTTCTGCGACTGTCGCCGCCTGCGGAACGCGTGCCGCATTTGAGTCGAAAAGATTGACTGCTAAACACGCCGGCTCTCGGCGCCGTATGCTCGTTCGTTGCACCATCTCTTGTCTCCCGTGCGAAACGGCGCCGTGTTGTTTGAGGACCGGTGGCGTCGCTGCGTTTCCATAGGAGCTAAGCCTTTTTCTTTCTTTACTTTTTCCTCAAATAAACTCGCTCTTTGCAAATTTTACAAAAAAAAAAAATGCACCATCTCGAGCAATGCTGCACAAAATTGTAGCGCGATAGGTTAAGAAACCGAATTTTGCGGTCGATTTAAAAGTGTGCCGTCTCCTTGAATCACCCAGTAGTTTCATCAGGCATGGCCCAAGTGTCCAATGGGAGATCTTCAAACTCCAGAATGCACTCGGGCACTCGTGAGAAAGTTCCCACACAAGTTTCCAGTTGTAATAAGTTAAAAGACAGTTTTGGTTTTCACCTTCCTTTCTTTTAGTTATTCCATTTCACCTATCTTCACTCTCCAGCTGGTACTTACTCGTTTCCTCAATCGTAGTTGAGATTTCTGTTTCCAACGTTGACAACAGCAGTGGCGTTCCAAGGGAGACGTGCTCCGTCCTTCACTGGCTGCCGCAGGGCTCGTGGCTGCTGCTGGAAATGCATAAATTACTTTATAGTGATGAAAGTCACTGTACACTGCCCTGGTGTCACTAAGCATAGTTTTATATAGTGGCTGTACACTGCCCCAAGCTAGCTAATATTGTTTGTGTATTTTCGAGGTGGCCGATGCTAGCAGTGAGGTGGTGATCCGAGAGATGCTGTCGTGTACTGGCGCAGGACTACGTGAATGGCCTTCAATGCCGGTGGTGGCGATGTTTTGCCTTGTTGCTGTAGGGGTAAAGCAGCTGCTGCTGCTGCAGCCATGGTCACAGTCAAGTTTGAGGCGCGTTGAAGGCAAGACCCGGTAACAGCGGGGGCCCGTGTTCTCACGGGCCCTGCCAAAGCGAGGAAGGACACGTGACTGTCACCTTATATCAGTGGTCTCAAACTCACTTGGGTGCGGGGGCCAGATCGGACGAACCGAGTACGTGAAAACTGACCTTCAAACCTTTCTCGACTCTTTTGGTACGGCCCCAGTTGCGGCTTTTGACGAGAAGGCAGGTTTTTGTCTGGTTCCTTTCAAAACAACGCAGGAATACGCGTCTGGCATGGGGACTTCTGCCCACAGCCCCAGACCGGAATTGCAACCGACGCGCCACCACCGCGCCGTGACGTCACATAGATGAGTTTGTATATAGAGTTTAGGAGACTGTAATTATGGCTTAGTACAACAGCCTGAATTCCTCAGTTAATTCAACTTGTAATTTCGTTCTACGACTGAAACTTACTAGATTCCTCAGGTGCAGCTTGGTATCCGAGTACTGCTGTTGGTGACCGCACTGCGCTGTCTTGCCCTGGCGTGACCTCAGGGGACGGTCTACTTTGCGATTTGGTCAGTGCATCAAGGCTGGTTGTTGCTTGAAATGCATAAATTATGTCTCATTTTAGTTGTGTAAGCTACTAAAAGAACATGCATACATACATACTAAGAGGGCTGCATACCATTGAGGTGATCGTTGGTTGACTTTTTCCGGACCTTAGCCCTTGCTCTTTTCTGTGTGTCGTCAGATGCTGGAATTCTTGGCACAGCATTCCACCTAAGCAGCCGTCGACCATCCGCCCTTTTCCCCTCAAACTCTGAGTCCTCGAAATGGTCCTAATAAAAAATAGACAAGGTGAAGAACACTAAAGGGGACACAGTTTGTTTAGATGAATAAGTTACAAGGATACACTCTACTCATTTTCATATTCCTAGCTGGATTCGCTATTTTTGAAGCACAGCAACTTCTGGTTTATGTTGGGATTCTACCAGACTACTCCACAATTTGCAGATGCAGTCAGACGCATCACAGTAGCGTCTGTCTACGTTTAAAGTCGTTGCGTGTAGATTTCCAATGAGAAAACACTAACTGCGTGCTGCAATTACGTCGAGATACAACTACGGGTTATCAGGAAAGTGCGCTTCCAAAGCTGCGGGGCAAATAAATCACGGGGTAGCTTGACACATCCATCGTACGTACATGAAGCACGGACTACCCGATATCTCGCTCTCGATGTAACATAGCCAAACACTACTGCGTGAATAGATCCAGACGCGGGAAAAGTTACCGTCACATCGTATAATACTGCCAAGTTGTCGGTTCAAGAATTCTGAGAACGATATGGTGCGCGAACCGCACATGGGCGAGCGATTTCAACGGGATAAATGCTCCCCTAAAACGAGCGCTTGACCAGTGGAAGCGCATTCTCCCATCAAAAGCGCTTCAACCAGTTATAAATGAAATGGTGGCAAGTTGGTTTAAAGAGTTATTTTCACAACCGAGAAGCACGGCAGCACCGGAAGGAGCACTTTTCTGTGCAATGTGCTCGACGAGCCTGCTTTGGACGGCACCCGAATGTCATGAAGTAATTAACGGGTTCAAAAAGACATCTCTCTACATCAGACGTTTGCTGGAAAGGAACATACCTCGCAGACCCTTGAGCTTGGCGTAGGCTGAAAATCTTCGCGGTCGGTGAGCTTCACCCAAGCTTGCAGCCGGACTCCGTCTTTTTGCCCAACGGAAAGCGCATCAGGCGCTTTCCATTCTCCTGGCAGCTAAAACAGCCCGCGACGGAGCAAAACGGCATCGCTGCTGTCTCTTGTCCGCTTGTCTAGCGCATGAAGTCAGAAAATCATCTCAGTTCACGCGCAAGACCGTCACCACAGCGCCCGTTCCCTCCGTTAATACGCACACGAAGCTCTACGAGCCAAAATGGCAGCGCCCACGAGCCGTCGTGGCGAAAACAAATCCCACGTGACCCAAACGGACGAATGACCGCCGAGGCGGCGTCAGGACAATGGGGGAAAAGAGTGCCGATACTCTG
>JAZHYW010010527.1:0-13422 GCA_037355805.1 Ixodes ricinus | reverse complement strand
CGTTGACTCGCCCGCAAAACACTTGTGAGAGCCAACCGCAGTACTCTACGGAAGGAGCTCGTCGAATGATGAGGCTGAAAATATGTTTAGACATAAGCAAACTAACTTACAACGCGAGAGATAAGCAATTTCTCAAACCCAAAGTTAGAACTATATTACGAAACTCAGAAATTATGCTATGATTTTCCGGATATCGTACAGAAACATATTTGAATTCATCAACTGGTCCATAAAATCACTTCTATGTTTTAGTTTATTAACAAATGTTCTAAGGATTACCTATTCAGCTGTAATCTAGTTCAGTAACCTCGTACTTTCTGATGTGTTCAGTTTTTGCGGTTCTTTCTGTTCGTGTCAAATTTGTAGAATTTTGATCAGCTTTTGTTCCAACCGCCTTGACACATGTGTAAAATATAGTTCAATCAATTAATTAATCCATAAAAAATTATGCACTGTGACACTGCCTGCATGAGCTGAGCACGTCAAACGTTGTGTTCGCTGTCATATCGCATGACGGCGCTGCAACAACGCAAAGCGCTGTCACGGCGATTGTTTTTTTTATAGTCTAAACGTTATTCCGGACTCGCAAATTGCTGGCAGCTTTCTCCGTAAAGTGCATCGATCGACTCTTCCAACATGACGATACATTCCCAGAAAAGGGAATAAGGGGGACAAATGACATACAAAAATCTCCAAAACACACCTAGGTGACTGGTGCGCGACTGAAAAACTCCGCCTGGTCGTGGTATCGAATCAGGGACCTCTTCATTTCCAGTGGAGCGCTCTACCAACTGAGGTAACCAGGAATTAGACGTCAGTAGAGCAAACAGGTTTTATCAGCTGCCACCAATTCGAACACTGCCACCAGTCTAACAGTTAGATTGGTGGCAGCTGATAAACCCGTTTGCGTTACCGACGTCTAATTCCTGGTTAGCTCAGTTGTAGAGCGCTCCACTGGAAATGGAGAGGTCCCTGGTTCAATACCAAGACCAAGCGGAGTTTTTCGGTCGCGCACCAGTCATCTAGTTGCGTTTGGAGATTTGTGTTTGTTCTTCGTCCCCCTTGTTCCCCTTCTTCAGATGAATAATATCGTCATTCTTGTCCATCTCGCTTGCCCCTTTGCGATTAATTGCATTATCTTCATAATATTCCCAGCACTTTGTTCAACGTTAGAAGCTCAAGATTTCTTAGAATGTATATAACGAAGGCGAGTTATATGTTCGAACCAAAGCAGTAAACTTTTATTGTAGTCACTACACACACAGTCGTACTAAAACGTTAAAATGACCTATGTTGCGTCAAGCGCGAGGTGCGTTGCGCAGTGTAGACGTGATGTGCAGGAATAGTTTTCGTGATCATGTTATGCGAAAACAACATATTGAATGTTTTTTTTAATATATAAAACAAAAAAAGACCAACGTAATAGATCGCAAAAAAACTTTTTTCTGCAAACTTTTTGTTCCGAGGTATGACAAGACAAAGATGAAGTGCAGCTTCTGCGTAAACAAAAATATTCCGCAAACAAAAATATAAAGTAAACGCGAGTTCGTGAAGCTTGCAAAGCAATCGAAACAATAGTGCAGAACGCAACTCTAGCAAACAAAAGTAAAATGATACATGGTCCAGCAAACTCGCACGTCATTGTTTTCCCTCGCTTTCTTTACACCTGCTCAAGACGAAACAAGATATCCATGATGTATATATAAGCACAATATAATTTCCCAACGTTTGTGACCTTCCCGACAGCAAAAATGCGTCTGAGCTGCATTTTGTGCTTCTTGGCAATCTGCCTCTTCGGTAAGTTCATAATCGCTACCAATCAGTATGGCGCTGGATTGTGGTCATTTGATTGTCTTAATATTCATAAAATGTGTGAAATTATATTTATGTTGATACGTAGGAACGTAATGTAGTTTAAAAAAATCATGGCAAAACCCTTTCTAGGAGATGAAATATTATATTATCATATTAAGATCTCCGCCTGCATAGGATATCTCTAACATACTCAAACGTTTTCTGATTGATGTCGAGCAACCATTTCTAAATAAAAAGTCTCCTACTTCCAGTAATGCGTATCCTACTGTGCAAGGCTGTAATGATAATTACAACATAACGTTTTTCGCTGCCATGTAATATTTTTGTATTTTTAGAAATTTTTAGAACACAGGAACAAATTTATCTGTCTCCGGAAAACGTTATATGTTTGGGATATCTACAAGCATTTATCATAGTTCTTTACTGTTGACAATATATGTTTTGACAGATTCTCTAAACTATTTCGAGCTAGCCGATATGAAAAGTTTACTTTCGAATTAGTGTGACATTTTCTCATCTGCCAAATGCGGTTTAGTCGAATGAGTAATGAAGGTACGCCGACAGAGCAGTAGTTATAGCATCGTCTTCTTCGTTTATATGCTCAGTCTACTTCTTCATTATTCTCTTTGAACACAACACTCAGCAATTTACCAAGCCCCATTCAACGGAAGTTCCAGCCGTGTTTACCATCCCCCGCTACAGAAGCCATCTCAAATCGGAGTGCAGAGTTGACCGCTGTTATATCCAGAGGCTATTTGCGTTATGAAAACTGAAATTTCAGTTTTTATCACGCAGACACTTAAAACCTGACTTAAGGCGGCGTTAGGTTCGAGGGGCACGGCGGCTATCTAGTAACCCGGAGGTATTTAGAATTGTCTAGCGCCTGGATGACTGTTACTATGAGGGAAAAATGGCCAGGCTTTGAACCTAATACAGTAGCTTGTATATCTAGAGCTAAATATATGTAATATATATTCCTTTATGATGTTTATGTTCCAGCCTATGCATACGAAGAACCCGAATGCACGAGAAAATGGGTATGGCCACAGCAATGCTAGCGCTGAATTTTCTTTCAGTTCCTCGTAAAAAAGTGTTCTGTTTTACGCGTATAATGCAGATAACTTCAATCCCTCACACGTCTTTCCAAGATTATCATGCTAGTGGAAGGAAACTAAAACACTCGCTGCGAGAGCACGTGGGAGTCGTGCGCGCAAGGGGAAAGGGCATGGCACCCTAGACCTTCTGTCCGAAAAAGAGAGCAAAAAACACGTGCTTTAACGATACCTTTAATGGAGATATGTGCATGGGCGATTTTATTTTAAATCGTGCAGAAAAAAGGGTAATCTCTCAAAATCTTTTTTCTTTAGATTATACCGGGTGTTTTTCTTTATTTTTGTTAGCTTAACACATTTGTTTAAAAAATGTCGTGAAAGTTACACTTATTCGGTTTGGGCAGGTGACTTTTAGGGCCAGGGGGACATAGTAGACGGGGATAATCGTAACGACCAGTAAACTGATTAATTAAAATTTGTTAATTAACTTTTTAGAGCGCAGCTCTTAGGCGCCCGTTTCGGCTTGAGCGGCGTCGCCGTCGCCGTCGGCGTAACCTCAAGGTCATTCCAAGGTCACGTGACCCTCAAGATCATCCCATGGTCACGTGACCCCCAATGACCCCAAGGTCTGTCACGTTCGCCCGGTCCAACACGCGAAATGATTGAGCCAAGACCAGGTGAAACAAAGGCATGTGCATATGTATTAAAATAATGAAATTGAAATCAGGAGGTAATTGTCAAGCAATAGAAAAGAAAGAGAGTTCAAAGCAAACCAGAGTCCCCGTAGTCAAGTCCCCACAAAAGCTCGACTCACGCCTGACGTGGCGGGGCTTCAGGAGCGTTGCGGCCTTCGGTGTGGCCTCTGGAACCGGAGCGTCGCCGGGTTCGTCGTGGCTTCTGGAACCGGAGCGTTGCCGGCTTCGTCGTGGCTTGAGGGATCGGAGCGTTGCCGGGTTCTCAGGGACCGGAGCGGGGCCGGTCTCGGTGAGGCTTCAGGAGCCGGAGCGTTGCCGGGTCCTCAGGAACCGGAGCGGGGCCGGTTTCGGTGAGGCTTCGGGAGCCGGAGCGTTGCCGGGTCCTCAGGAACCGGAGCGGGGCCGGTTTCGGTGAGGCTTCAGTAGCCGGAGCGTTGCCGGTTTCAAGAAGCGTCGGATCAGAACTGCCGCACCTGCCCACCGTTTCTCGCGATTCGCCTCTTCCTCTTTTTCTTCTTTTCTTCCCAGCTCCACACCCGTGACAATGCCCCCCAACTTTGAGAAGTTCATCGTTGAACTTCTTCTACGCCGTCAAACTTGAAGTCCATTAGTAAAGTCTCGGACTGACGGTAATTCCTGCCGGCACTTGCATAACACTCACTCCTGGCCTGGGGGATCTCGAGCCTTGGCAAAGACCGCATCCATCCTCGTAGCGCTCGCACGCGCAACACCAGTCTACACACTTGACCGCACGCGATGTAACATAGTTCCTTCATTTCACACTCGTGCACAAAGTACGAAAAAAAAAATCATGCGTGAAGAACTTTGAAATAAAAGTCGATTCACATTAAATTGCGTCCCTCATCACCCCTAAAAGAAACAACCATGTTTGCACTTCGAGACCACTAACTCGATCACCGTATTACCCCATGCGCTATCGAGCAAGAAAAAAAATAGGCACGAGGACATTCTATGTCTAAATTCCTTATTTACATCCGACTTAAGTAGTCTGCACCTACATTATCCTTCCCCTTAATGTATTCGACGTGAAAACTATAGTCTTGCATCTTCATGCTCCATCGCATGACACGACTGTTGGTGTGTTTAGCTTTATTTAAGAATTCCAGCGGCTGGTGGTCAGTTTGCACTCGGAAATGCTTGCCATATAAATATAGTGCGAACTTTTCAACGGCCCAAACCAGTGCCAGACATTCCCTTTCAATCGTGGCATAGTTCTTTTCCGCCTTGCTTAGCCGTCTGCTTGCGTACGCGACAGGGTGCAGTACGCCATCTTTTTCCTGTAGAAGGACTGCTCCCAGACTGACGCTTGAGGCGTCCGTACGTAGCACCACTTCTTTGTCTAGGTCGAGAGCCATGAGGATGGGAGGTTTGCACAATTCCTCCTTCAGGCGCTTGAATGCCCTTTCCCGCTCGTCGTCCCACTGCACCTCGTTGCGAGTTCCCTTCTGGGTCAACACTGTCAGAGGAGCCGCCACCTCTGCGTAGTTAGGGATGAATTCCCTGTAGTATCCAGTCAAACCCAGGAAGGACCTGACCTGTCGTTTCGTTGTCGGCCTTTGCGCCTCTTGGATCTTCGTCAGGATCTCCTGTCTTGGGGCTACTTGGCCTGATCCTAATCTGTGGCCTAGAAAGCTGATTTCGTGAAATCCAATTTCGCACTTCTTTGGCTTGACTGTGATCCCCGCATCGCGCAACCTTCCGAATATAGCCCTTAGTGCATCTATGTGCTCCTCCCACGAGTCCGTTGCCACCAGAACATCATCGATATAGTGGTGTGCATTCGGTATGCCCGTCAGTAGGATCCGCATCAGCTTCGTGAAAGTCGCGGAAGCTGTCTTTAAGCCGAACGGCATGAATCTGAAGTGATACAGACCGCTCAAGGCTGAGAACGCTGTTTTATGCTTCGATGATTCTGTCATGGGGATCTGCCAATATCCCTTGGCTAAGTCTAACTTTGAGAAGAAACGTTTACATCCCACCTTAGCAAACGTGACATCTACCCTGGGAATGGGCTCGGCATCGGCTACCAACACATCATTTAGCCGCCTAAAGTCAATGCAGAATCTGCTGGACCCATCTGACTTCTTAACTAATACTATAGGCGCGTTGAATGGTGATGTTGATCTCTCGATCACTCCAAGTCGCAACATCTCTGTTATCTCCTTTTCCACTGTTTCGTGTACCTTTAACGGCAGAGGGTACTGTTTAACATACACTGGTTTTTGAGCGGTCAGCTTGAGATCGCACTTGACCAAGTTTGTTTTTCCGGGTAGATCCGAGAAGATTTCTTCGAATTCTCCAATCAAAGTCGCAACTTGTTTCTTCTCCTCTGTACTCAGGGCCGTATTCACCAGTACGTCTTGCCCGTTTTGTTGTCTTGTCAGGGACAGAGTCGGGACATCGTCTATAGCGTCTTCCTCGTCGTTTTTGTTGTCATCATCAGCTGCTGCTGCCGCGCTGCACCTCGGTGCCACCGGGTCCATTTCGGCCCTCTCTTCATATTTTTTGAGCATGTTTACATGGAAGGCTTTTCTCGTTCCGGCAATCTCCAACTCATAGTCAACTTCATTTCTTCGCGCCGTGACGATGAAGGGACCCTTCCATTGCATGAGCAATTTGTTGTTGTCGCTCGGAAGGAGGATTAGCGCTTTATCCCCTACCTTCATTTCTCGGTTGACTTTCTTCCGATCATAATACGCCTTGTATTTTACCTTGGCTTCATCCAAGCATTGGTGTGCCAGTTTGCAGGTCTCCTCCAGTTTGTCTCTCAGCTCCATGACGTAGCTGTATGACGTTTTTGTTTCCTCGTTCAACGCCTCGTTGGACCACACTTCTCTCAGTATAGTTAATGGCCCCCGTACCGTTCTCCCATATAACAACTCAAATGGAGAGAATCTCAAACTGGACTGGGGTACCTCCCGGTAAGCGAACAACAGCGCTGGCAGGTACCGGTCCCAGTCCTTGGGCCTCTCCTGACACATTCTACGTAGCATCAACTTTAAAGTTCCATTAAATTTCTCTACCAACCCGTTGCTCATCGGATGGTAAGGGGTAGTCAAAAGGCGTCTCACTGACAGCAGACGACCCACCTCCTTCATCAAGTCTGACGTAAACGCGGCGCCACGGTCACTAAGGACCTCTCTCGGTACGCCGTATCGCGTAAACATGTCAACTAATGCTTCCGCCACTACCGGAGTCCCGATGGTTTTCAAGGCTACCGCGTCGGGGTATCGAGTAGCCACATCCACCATGGTTAAGATGTATCGGTTCCCCGAGTCTGATCTGGGAGCGATCGGACCAATGATGTCAATGGCCACCCTCTGAAACGGAGTTACAATCGTCGGCATGGTACCTAAGGGGGCCTTGCCTACTCTCCCTTTGGGGACCGTCCGTTGGCAAATGTCACACGACCGCACGTACCTCTTAATGTCACTTTGGACACCCGGCCAAAAGAACTCTTCAGATACCAGTGCTGTTGTGTTGCTCACGCCCTGGTGGCCGGACATTATTCCGTCATGTGCCATCCCGGTGACAGTTCGCCGAAACTTCTTCGGGAGAACTAACTGGTCTGTTTTTCTTCCGGAGCTGTATGTACAGCTCCTGTACAACAGCTCATTCCTTATGAAAAACTCGTACTTCGTTCTGCCCCTGTGCTTCTTGATTACTTTCCCAACGTCGTGGAAGCATTTCTTCAGAGTTTCGTCATTCTTTTGCTCCTGGATGAGCTCCTCTTTAGTTGTTTGAAGCAGTGGTACCTCCGGTACTCGCAGTTCGGGAGGCGATGGCGCGGGTCGACATGTAGGCCTCTTGGTCTGCACAGCCCCCGCGGTTCCCATGAACTCTTTATCACCCCGTTCGAGTGAAGATTCGTCAGCAGAGCGTTCTAGATACTCCACATGTGTGTCTTTCGCCAGGACGCCTTCTGTCCCGGTTTTCTGTTCATCGAGTGGCTCAGTCGCCGACATATGAGCCTCCATCGTTTTCACACTCAAACTCCAGTTTGGATCGGGGTCATTGGCGTCTCGTACAAGCGGCACATTTCCCAACACCAGATCGTACAGAGGGTCGTTTACACACTTCGCTGTTAACTTTCCCGTGTAGTATGGTGTCCTAACCGTAATCTCAGCCTCGGGAAGGTACCTTACTGTTTTGTCCAGTAGAAACACCGGGCTCAATATTCCCGTGTACGCTTCCTTCGGAACCAAGTTCTGGCGAACAACGACGGTGTTGCAGCCTGTGTCCCTGAGGACAGTTATTTTGTGGCCACCCATATCTCCCTCTACCACTGGTAGATTCTCCACTAGAAACTTGGGAGGATGTCCTACTGCCGAGTTGACAACCGGAATCTTGTCACCATTCTCGAGGGTAACGAAGCCCTCTTCGAGCTCGGTGGCCTCTCCGTTTCTTGACTTCATCCAGAGACATGACGCCTGATGACTGTCGCTAGGCTTTGACCTGCAGCTATCTGCACGGTGTCCAGTTTTCCCGCAGTGCCAGCAAGTAATTCCTTTGGTGGTCGGCGGACGTCCATGGCAGTTTTCCGCCTTGTGCCCAATTTTGTTGCATAAAAAGCAACGCAAAGCTTTCCTGCCCCCTCCTGTTTTAGACTTATCTGCTACTGCCACACTAGACTGCTTGCTCGTCTCGTCGATTTTCGACTTACTCGTAGTAGGCTGGGCCTGAGCCTCTAGGAAGAGGTCCGCCTTTGACGCAACTTCTTGCAAGCTTTGGCATTCTCTCTCTCGGAGAAAGATAGTCAACTTGGTGGAGCAAGTGAGCAGAAACTGCTCGACCAAGACCTTGTCACGGAGGGCTTCGAACGTGTGTTCAATATTGGCCATCTCAACCCACCTGTCAAAATACCCAGCGAGACGGGCGGCAAACTGTCTCCTCGTCTCTCCCTCTTCGGGCTTTGCATCCCTAAACCGTTCCCTATACCCTTCTTTAGTGTAGCGGAACCTTTGAAGCAGTGCCAGCTTCACTCTCGCATAATCCAGTGCGTCTTCTGGCGACAACCGACCCACAACTGTTAACGCTTCACCGGTAAGGCACAGACTCAGAGTCGTCGCCCATTTCTGCTGAGGCCAACCCATTCCCGTTGCAGTACGTTCAAAGCGTAGCAAATATGCATCTAAGTCATCCCTTCCTTCTTCAAACTGAGGAATTAACTTATGAGGACTGAAGTGTCGCGCCTCGCCGGTTGTCGTGGCCAAGTTAGTAGCCTCTCCTTCACCTATACCCTGGATTGCATCATGACGTGGCGCCGCTGCGCTTTGTACTGCCAACCGAAGTTGCAGAACTTCGCGTTCTTTGTCCAACCGGACACATTCCTCCTCGCGTTCCTGTCGCGCCCACGCTCTTTCTTCTCGTAATCTAGCTTTTTCGTCCTCCATCCATTTCTTTAACTCGTCTCCCTGATAACCCAACTCCTTTCCCACCGCCATTAATTTCTCGTTCTCCATGCTAGTCTTCTTGACTCCACCAATTCGTGTGTGTCCCGGACGAAGTGATTAAATTAAATTGATGTTAAATGGGATCCTGGCAGGCTCGCCACAATTGTCACGTTCGCCCGGTCCAACACGCGAAATGATTGAGCCAAGACCAGGTGAAACAAAGGCATGTGCATATGTATTAAAATAGTGAAATGGAAATCAGGAGGTAGTTATCAAGCAATAGAGAAAAAGAAAGAGAGTTCAAAGCAAACCAGAGTCCCCGTAGTCAAGTCCCCACAAAAGCTCGACTCACGCCTGACGTGGCGGGGCTTCAGGAGCGTTGCGGCCTTCGGTGTGGCCTCTGGAACCGGAGCGTCGCCGGGTTCGTCGTGGCTTCTGGAACCGGAGCGTTGCCGGCTTCGTCGTGGCTTGAGGGATCGGAGCGTTGCCGGGTTCTCAGGGACCGGAGCGGGGCCGGTCTCGGTGAGGCTTCAGGAGCCGGAGCGTTGCCGGGTCCTCAGGAACCGGAGCGGGGCCGGTTTCGGTGAGGCTTCGGGAGCCGGAGCGTTGCCGGGTCCTCAGGAACCGGAGCGGGGCCGGTTTCGGTGAGGCTTCAGTAGCCGGAGCGTTGCCGGTTTCAAGAAGCGTCGGATCAGAACTGCCGCACCTGCCCACCGTTTCTCGCGATTCGCCTCTTCCTCTTTTTCTTCTTTTCTTCCCAGCTCCACACCTAGCGACAAGGTCACGTGGCTCCGCAGGTCACGTGGGTCCTCCAGGTCACGTGGTCTTCCCAGGTCACGTGACCCTCCGAGGTCACGTGATGACGATAACGACGCGGATGCCGGCGACGTCATCAGTGACGTCACCGATGACGTTATCGGCATCCGCATCGTCATCGTCATCATCACTGATGACGTCATCAGTGACGTCACTGATGACGTTGTAGGATCCTTTGTTGCGTGACAGATAGATGGGTGTCTGTCACCGTGGGGGATCGGTGGCCGAGTGGGCTAGAGCGCACACCCAGCTTGACGCGCGTGGAGCGAAAGCTCGCGCTGCAGAACCCAGGGATCCTGGGTCTCGAGCCCCACCCTGTCCGTTTCGATCTGGATGAGCATCGTACCGGCGTGCGGTCGTGTATCACTACTGCGTGGTGCACGTTAAAGACCCCAGGCTAGCGGTTGTACTGCACTGGCTACAATTGCTCATCTACAAGCGAGTGACTCGTCGCAACATTAAAAATGGCTGACCAACGACTCGCTGTATAAATATCCCCACAACCCAATTTTTTTTGTCTGTCACCGTCAAGATCCGGAATCGTTCTGCTGTCCTCGAGCTCCTGTCTCGCGCCTCTCTGGTTTTCCTCTCGTGTACCTTCTCGTCGTCTTCTCGTCGCCTCGGATTACCTTGCCGCTACAGGGTTCCCCCTTAGCGTTGAGGCGCCTCAGAGGGGCCTCGAGCGATATCAGTTGTAGGATCCTGTCGTGATGGCAGGCCTGGAGCGTTGCCGAGATCAAAACGAACAGTTCGTTGGGCAAGCTTGCGAGCAGCGGAAGGGGAACTGCTTGACGTTGAACTTGTGATATTTGAGCTCGGGCGTTTTGGGACGGCTTCATCAATGTAAGCTGGTTTAAGACGGTCCAAGGAAACGACCACCTCTTTGTTTTTAATGTCCAGAGTAAAATGCTTTGGACCACGGTGAATAATCTTGAAAGGGCCGTCATATGGATGTTGTAAAGGTTTTCGCACAGCATCCCGACGTACAAACACGTGCGAGGAGGTTGCTAGCTCGGGGCTGACGAATACACGGGGTTGACGTTGTTCTCTTGGGCTACATGGTTTAATCGCCTGCATCGCTGCACGAAGCCTGTATGAGTAATCAAGAGGATCAGGCATTGTTGTCTGTGCGGAAGAACAAAAGAAATCCCCTGGTAATCGCAGAGTAGTCCCATAAACAAGCTCGGCAGCACTGCACGCAAGATCAGCCTTGATCGCTGTGCGAAGTCCAAGCATAATAAGAGGAAGGCTCTCTGACCAAGTCGATGATGAATCGGTCGCTTTCAGAGAAACCTTTAACTGTCGGTGAAATCTTTCCACAATTCCATTGGCCTCCGGGTGGTAGGCAGTTGTGTGAATGTGGTGAATGCCTAGGAGTTTTGATAAGTTGTGGAAGACAGACGACTGGAACTGTCTGCCCTGATCAGTTGTGACAGTCGACGGTACTCCGTAACGACTAACCCAAGTGGACAAGAATGCTTGGGTGACAGTTTCTGCGGTGATATCCGGGATAGGCATAACTTCGGGCCAACGTGTGAAACGATCGATACAAGTAAAAATATATCGACAACCTCCAGAAGATGGAAGGGGACCGACTAAATCGAGATGGACATGGTCAAATCGGTCGTCTGGGGGTGTGAATGCAGCCAAGGGTGTGACGGTGTGACGACCAATCTTGGAACGTTGGCAGCTCAAGCATGTTCGTGCCCAGCGTCTGACATCTGCATTCATCTTCGGCCACACGTAGCGCGTTGAGATGAGGCGTTGTGTTGCCTTGATGCCTGGATGAGAGAGCGTGTGAATTACATCAAAGGCTACCCGACGAAATGCAGGTGTTAGGTAAAGTCGAGGAGCGGGACCAGAGACATCACAGATCAGGGGTTCTGGGCAATATGGCAGAGACACCTCTTCAAGCACCAGAGACGAGGATTCCTGAAGTTGCCTCAGTTCCGCATCATTCTTCTGCGCCATAGCAAGAGCTGTAAAGTCGATGGAGTGCCGCTCAGGTATGTAGGTGTTTATCGCAATTCTTGAAAGGGCATCGGCCACTGTGTTTTGTTGGCCTCTCACGAAACGTATGTCGTGCGTAAATTCTAAAATATAAGCCATTTGTCGGATCTCACGTGCTGTATACGATGTGCTGCTAGATGTTAAGGCGTATGTCAAAGGCTTGTGGTCGGTAAGAATAAAAAAATCTCGACCTTCCAGAAAGTGATGGAAATGTTTGATAGCAAGGTAGATACCAAGGAGCTCACGGCCAAATGTACTATAACGTGTTTCAGTTTCTGATAATGTCTTCGAAAAGAAAGCAACTGGTCGCCAATGTTCATCAACGAATTGTTGGAGCACCGCTCCCACAGCGGTATCGGAAGCGTCTACCATAAGTGAAGTTGGAGCGTCACACTTGGGATAAGATAGTAGAGTAACCTTAGAAAGTTCGTTTTTGATGCGAGTGAACGCAATTTCGGCGGCGTCATTCCACACAATTTTATCATTCTTTCTCTTTGATCCACGGAGAAGTGAGTTTAGTGGTTGGAGAATTGTGGCGGAGTGTGGAATAAATCGCCTATAAAAATTGACGAGGCCTAGGAACTCACGAAGTTTCCGCACCGAAGTCGGAGGAGGGTAGTTTTCAATTGCCTGAACTTGAGACCTGAGCGGGTGAATACCATGCTGGTCTAGGTGATGTCCAAGAAAATCCAGCTCAGATACTCCCAGTTCACATTTGGTGGCGTTGATTGTAATTCCATATTCGTCCAGTCGAGCGAAAATTTGGCGCAAGTGTTCTTCATGGAGCTCCTTGTTTGGACTAAAGATTAGAATATCGTCGATGTAGGCGAAGCAGAAGGTCAGTCCTCGGAGCAGTTGGTCCATAAACCGTTGAAATGTTTGGGCCGCGTTTCGAAGACCGAATGGCATACGTAGGTATTCGAACATGCCGAAAGGCGTTACTACGGCGGTCTTCGGGATGTCGGCCGGTTCTACGGGAATCTGGTGGTATGCTCGTACAAGGTCGAGTTTTGAGAAAACGGTGGATCCTTCAATGGTGCTAGTGAAATCTTGAATGTGAGGTATAGGGTATCGATCGGGCACGGTGATGTTGTTTAGAGCCCGATAGTCCCCGCAAGGTCTCCAGTCACCGTTCTTTTTTGGCACCATGTGCAGAGGAGATGACCAGTTACTGGACGATGGTCGAATAAGTCCGAGCTCCAGCATGTGTTCGAACTCTTGCTTTGCAGCTTTTAGACGCTCAGGTGCGAGGCGGCGTGGACGAGCAAACACGGGTTGTCCGGTTGTCGTTATGGTGTGCGTCACCTGGTGTTTGATGGGAGTGTCTGCGGTGCAACGAGTGGTCAAGGATGGAAAGTCTGTTAAGAGCTTAGCCCATGTCGGCTCGAGGTTCGGATTGAGAATCGTCGGACTGAGAGCGGGTGTACTGGATGCAATACCTTGAACGCGTAGGTGCGTTTCAGCATCCAGGAGTTGTTGGCTCCTCATGTCCACGATAAGATTGAAGAAACGGAGGAAGTCGGCTCCGATGATTGGATGCCGAACGTCAGCAACCAGAAATATCCACCGGAATGTCCGACGGAGACCAAGATCGAGAGTTAGGGACTTCTCTCCATAAGT
>JAZHYW010010525.1:0-14710 GCA_037355805.1 Ixodes ricinus | reverse complement strand
AACGCTCGTTCCGGTTTGAGCAAAAACGACGACAGCCGAGTCAACAGTGCCGAATGTCCGGCACCACCCACGAGAGCCAACCTGGGTCACTAAATTTGACACAGTACATGCGTCAGTGTTTCGCCGCGTTCTATTGGTGAGCACGGACTCCAATCTGACGCGGTACCCGCGTCAAATCTCAGCCACAAATTGGCCTCTCGTAGCTGACGCAAAGGTATCGCGAGAGCGGGTTTTAAAAATGCAGGTATGCCGCGAGGTGCAACGACCGCGCCGCTTGCGAAAACAGAAAAAGCAGCTGACGACAACTAACAATCTAACAACTTACAATAACAAATAATAATACTCCAGCTCGCCTGCGCTTTCACTGTAATCATAATCCCGTCCCAGCAGCAAGCAAGATCTGAAATTCAGAGGTGGCAGGAGACGCAGGATTGTTTCGGGGAGAACAAAGGACTGGCCAACGAGGATAACCTGCCGGAAAAGAACGGCACCGGCAACAATGTTTAGGATTTATTATTCGCTAGCCAGGCGTATTAAGCTCACGTTTAGTCATTACACAACAACGTGCAGCCTCGTAACAATAAAACATTATTAAAATAGTTTAATGCATATTTAATGTGCTTTTCTTGTACTGCGTGGTGCCTATTTTGGGCTCACCGGATAGCGACAAAACGCAATCACAGCAAAGAAAGATCAATAACCAAAGTGACGCCTTCTCACTGATCAAAGGTGTTCTAGCAAAGAAACTCTTTTCCTGCTCCATTGTAAAGACAGTAAGCGCCTTGCCAAAACAATAAGCCAATATCGCCATCTGAAAGCGAATCCCATCAGGTTTATCGTCACGTGGACGTGAAATTTAAATGAAATATTTAGGCAACCCGTTTCGCTAATGCATTTCGCCCTCCACTGTGAATGCAGCTTAATGCAGGCTTAATGCGTTAGAGACCCTAGACTTTATCGTTGAAACTTTCGAAACACAGTTAAATATTTTGTTGACGACCGCTAGTTATTAGTAAGCTACTTTTTAACTGGACAATCGCGCGTTGGTTAGCGCTAAAACTTTAGCATCATTTTAAATCCCCTCAGGTAAGTCCGGCATAGCCTTCCACTCTCAGCATACATTAAAAAAAAACTGGTTAACGTGCTCGCGATATGGGGCGTATTAATTATGACGCTTAATCCCTGGGACTGTGAAGGAAACCTGATTATGTTTTAGAAGAGAAAGAAGAAATTAAACAGAGAACATGTCAATAGTTGAGACGCTTGACTGTCACCTTTCTTTTGTCTTTTCTAATATATCTTCAAGTTTCCTTCTTAGTCTCAGGGTTTATGCACCATAATTAACAACATAAATGTTCTAATTTCGACAGAAACTAGAGTGAAAGTTAGTGTTCCAGACTATTTACATTTCAGAACCATCACTTCTCCCACAAAAAAGTAAATAATAAGAGCTTTCAGAGTCGCTGCCTCCAACGAAGCCTAGACAAAGCCAGCCATGCAGTATTCAATATTGATTAACTAACGCTTCCGGAGCCGGTATATGTCCCATAGCCGCACGAACTGTGATGGTCAGACGGTATTAAGTAGAATGGGTCGGGACGCCGCCGGCGCCCGCCCAGTCTATGAATATTCCGTCATCCCGAGCGAAGGAGAAAGTGGCGAAATATTGATAATATTTTTGGCGCCCAATACCTGACAACTGCACAGCTAGGCTTCTTCACCACGTTGGGCGATAGAAACTTCTGTCGGACACTATTTATTTTTTTAACATTTGTCTCAGTGAAAAAGGTTTAGCAACGGTCAATAATAAGAATGTGAAAACGATATCTCACTATAAATCCTGAAGTTCCCGATGATATAAAATGCACGTGTGTGTGCGTGCGCACATTGACGTGACGTTCGAGCGTTACAGCTGAGAGACACTAAACGGTTACTTAAGAAACAAGAAACTTACATGAATAACCTATAGGTGGAATAAGGTGAGCTGCGATAGTTACCGAACACGAGCCATTGCGAAAAACAGTATCTACCGCGTGTACACTAACGCTTTGGATCCCAATTTGGACTGTCCGCATAAATCGGCTTCTTAATGTATCGCGCAAGGATTTACTACAGAGGTGCCCGAAGATGGAGGAAGCGTTAACTAAAATTATAGAGAGATTGGCTCTTCTTAAAAAAATAAAAAAATATCCAAATTTATACTTTTCCTATACTTTGCATGTACAACTATATTCTATTTTTGTCACTGATGCGCTTATTTGGACCAAATTAAGTGAAGGATACGTAAATCAAATGTATTTTTTCATTTAAATAATTTTTTACTCGTAATAAACGACAAAACAGCACATACATTTTATTTCATTTTAAGAAGAAAGAAAAGGTTTGGCGATAATTTTTTCCATAGACAAAACAAGCTTTCATTTTCTTTCTTTTTGACTCCAGAGGTTTCATGTTTTAATACTATCAATTATTAAATGCACCAGATTCGGGCACCTCTGTAGTAAATCCCAGAGCGATACGTTAATAAATCGACTTCTGTGGAAGGTCCAAAGTGGAATCGAAGCGTTAATGTACCCTCTGTAGTATAACGCAAAAGAGTGGAATACGCACAATATACGTCTTCTAGAGGTCCCCTTATGCTTGAAACCCAGCAGGGCTTGGTTTTACCAATATTACCGTTGCGCCTAACCTTTTTACAAACCTTCAGACAACACACAGAAGTAGAAAATACCCACCGTGTGACCAAGGTTGAGACCGACCGTCTAGAAAACTGACTTATAAACCGAGGTCCCGTTCCAACAACCCAACAAAAGCCACGCATAAAAATTTCAGCCGTGAGCGAGTAAACATTATATGCGGAAGCTTGCAGCCTGCGCACCCCATGTAGACGGATGATCATCGTTAAGCGCTCTGCAAATAAGGATACCAAAAGCTGTCGCGGCCCGCTTTATGAAATCCGGCGACAGAGGCTAATGACAGGTTTACCTACAAACCTATGTACAGCCCCTTTGTCTTCCCTCTTCTCTCATTATTTATATTATCGCTCTCTCGTCCCCAATTTTCTTTCTCTCCTTAAACGTCTTTCCCCACCGCTTCTAAATCAGGGTGAAGAGAAGAGTCCATGACAAGCTGAAACCGTTTGTTTCCATTCTTTTTTTTTATGGTGCGTTTTAAAAGCATGAAATGCTTTTTAACGGAAGCCCATATAATTTGTGTCCGTCCGTTCGTCCATCCGTTTATGCCCCTCTAAATTTAGCGGGGAATTCGAATTGGTGTTCAAGTCACGTGGCGTCACTCAATGCCACGTGACACGGCGTCACATGATATATAAACCATGTAAAATTTCAAACCAAAATCGGCGAGAAAATCGATGTGACGTGACCTAACGTCACATCAACTAAACACCAATTTACTTCTCACGCTGCATATAGAGGTGAATTTGATGTCACGTGATTTGTCGTCACAAGACCTACAAAACATGTGTGTTTTCAACCTAAATGTAGCGGGAAATTTAATGTCACTTGACCTGCTCTCACGGCACTTACACACCAATTTAGTTTTCCCGCTAAATTTATTTATTTTATTATTTACGTATTCAAAATACCCCTAAAGGACCTCTGTATGAGGGTATTACATAGGTGGGGGGGGGGGCAAGCAAATATATCATAGTACACAAATAAAACACAAAAATTATCCAAAGACAATATGAGAGCAAGGAAGAAAAAGAGCTTTAAGTATTAATATAACTACGCACGAGCTCTTGAAAGTTAGACATACCAAGTTCAGTTGTCAATGTGAGCCGGTAGGCTGTTCAAGTCGATTATGGTCCGTGATATGAATGATCGTGCGTAATTAGATGAGTGGCATGTGATGCGCGTTACTTTGAATGAATGATCGCGACGTAGAAAAATAATGGGGGGGGGTGTTTAAAAAATCGTCGTGAAGCGATGCATGGTGATAGAGCTTGTGAAATAATGACAGACGGGCATGCTTACGGCGGCGTGGTAGGTCATGCAACTCAGCTTGATTTTTAATGCGGTGACACTGGAAAATGGAGAGTAGTCAGAGCAAATGAAACGCACAGGAGGGTTCTGCAGGGACTCGATGTTACTTATAATATAGGCTTGCTCCGGATCCCATATGGCAGAAGCACATTCAATTTCGGGACAGATGGGAGTGATATAAACAAGTTTTCGTAAGTGAGTGGGTGCTTGTTTAAGACTGTGCTTTAAGAATCCAAGGGAACGGTTACGGAAGCATGGGTGAGATCAATGTGGTAGTGCCAGGACAAATCAGACTGAAAGGGGACACTCAGGTACTTATATGTAGCAGTGAGTTCGACTGTAATGTTATTCAAAATATAAGAAGTTGGAGTCTGAGAGGAGCATTTGGTAAACGACATATGTTTTGTTTTGTTGTGGTTGAGGGTCATTAGGCGCAAAGAACACCACGTGGTTAAATGGTCCAGATCTGATTGGAGAGCTTGGCGATCGGTGTTAGAAGAGATGTTACGGTAGATGACACAGTCGTCAGCAAAAAGGCGGACATGAGATGAAACGCAAGTGGGTAAGTCATTAATGTATATGAGGAAAAGTAATGGACCCAGCACGCTACCCTGGGGAACTTCAGATGTCACTTGGGCAAAAGAGGAGTTGTAGTTGTTGAGGGAAGTGAACTGAAGTCTACTTGAGAGAAAGTCATTTATCCATGAGAGAACATTAGGATGAATGTTAAGCTCTGCTAGTTTCAGTGAAAGCCTGTGATAGGGAACGCGGTCAAAAGCCTTCGAGAAGTCAAGAAAAATCGCATCAACTTGAAAACCAGCATCAACGGATGTATGTAAGTCGTGAAAAAAACCGGCAAGTTGAGTGTCACGTGAGTAACCCCTGCGAAAACCGTCCTGATACTTGAAAATAATGTTATGGTCCTCTAAATAGCGCATAACTTGAGAATGTATGATGTGCTTCAGAAGTTTACAAATAGTGCTGGTTAGTGAGATAGGTCGATAGTTCAGTGGGAAGGATCGATCACCAGATTTGAAGATGGGAATTACCTTACCTATACGCCAGTCTTGAGGAATTAGACCTGTAGAAAATGACTGCGAGAAAATGGCTGTCAAGATGCCAGAAATGCCTTGCAGCAGTATTTGTAAGTATCTTGTTATTTATACCGGTGTGATCAGAGGCAGATGATAATTTAAGTTTATTTAGTAGAGACAAAATGCCGGCCTCTTCAATGACTATTTCGGACATAGACATATCATTAAGCCTGCTTAAGGTGGGAGATGCAGTAGTGTCCTCACAAGTAAACACCAATAAAAATGATTCATTAAGGAGCTGGGCACACTCTGGCTGTGGAACTGAAACGCCGTTGTTATCGATCAGAGAAACTTCAGGATTATTACTTGGATTAACTACACGCCAAAATCGTCGAGGGTTATTTAGTAGTTAAGACGACAAGTCATAATGAAAACAATGACGGCGGGTGGATTTAAGAAGCGACTGGCAATCAGTGTCACACTTTTCGTATTGGAGCCAAGAAACAGATAACTTGTTCTCATCTGCTAGCCTGAACAGGCGGTTTTGTTGTTGTTTAGTCGTCGAAGCTGGTGACCAAACCAAGACGCACTGTTTTTGCACTTTATTCACATTATAGGAATAAAATTATCAATTAGATTAGTAAAGGTATTTTTAAACAAGACCCAGTTTTCTTCAACTGTGCGCGACATAAATTTATGCAGAAACTCTTCTGAGAAAAGAGATAAGTCGGAGTTAAGTCCATCGAAATTGGCTCTGTTGTAATATCTGATCCGTTTATCGGTGGTACTTTTGTTAGGCGAACGTACAATGCGACCGGTAATAACATCATGATTAGAAAGCCCGCCTAGGTGAACCATGCCGGAACAGATGTCAGGATCATTGGTTAGAATTAAATCAAGAACATTTGCAGAAGTGTTAGAGCGCCGCGTGGGAAGTGTAATGAGTTGAGATAATGAGAAGTCTAGACAAGACTGGAGGAAAGCATAAACCTCTGTTTCGGTAGCCGCAACAGATAGCATCGACCAGTTTATGGTAGGGAATTTGAAATCCAGCAAAAATAATTAACACACAGTTAGGGAATTTAATACAAACTTCACTCAAAATCCGATGGAATTCACACGAGAATGCCTCTTTTATATCAGGAGGGTGGTAGAAAACACCAACAATTGCGTTAGCGGGACCACACATCAAAGAGACGAATACGCACTCGAGGAAAGACTTAATGTGGATGAGGACCCCAAGGAACTCCTTCCTCAACGGAATGAGTACACCACCAGCTCTACGATTCCGCCCATCACAACGAAGAAAGTTGTAAACGGATCCACTGACCAAAATCTTGTTTTTGTGAACGATGTCGTTGAACCCCGTTTCAGTCAGCGCAATCAGTGATGCTGAGCATGAATCGACGAGTGAAGAAATGGCGACACTTTTGGGGAGGATGCTTCTTATATTGGTGTTAAAAAAACGAACACTATGAGGGAAAAACGCTTCGATCGCGAATACAAAGAAGACACTTGAGTCTGACAGGTGGGGGGCGTATACCAAGCTGTAGTAGGCCAAGGAACAAGTACTGCAGCATTGGTAGGCCGAGGAACAAGCACAGCGGCATCGGTATGAATGTCCCACATGTAAAGATCATTGTTCACAAAAACCTTGTAAAAAAACAACGCGAGCACGGTCACCATCTTTATTCATTGTTTTTGAAAACTGCAATAGTTTACGGCGTTTGTCGCGGAAGGCCTCAGTGTAGTCACGCGATATGCTAAATGGTGTGTTCGTTAGCTTGAGGCCTTGACCTAACACCAATTCCACATCTTTGTCATTGTAAAATTTGGCAATGATTGGTAGCTTCTTAGCGGACGAGAAACCGCCCAGACGGTGAGCTCTGGCGATAGAAGAAACCATGATGCCAAGCCGGTTTGAGCAAAACAGAATTACAAGGAGCTCAGAAGACTCCCACGTCTAAGACTCATCCGTTTCTGTTAACCCGAAGAAAAGAACATTTGATCGGCGGGAGCGATTTTCTAAGTCATCGATCTTGTCCCGCAGTTTAGAAATATTCTCATCGACGTTCACGGAAGCCTGAGGTGGAGGAGCCATTTTCCGCCTTAGTTTCCAGCTCTTGGACTCTTTTGTTAATGATTCTAAGTCATCCTTTAGGGTGATATGATTCTGTAAAAGCTTATTGATGGAATCAAGAACACTTACATTTCTAATCTCGAGTCGTTGTACTATATTAGACACAAGGTCAAGCTTAACCTCCTGTTCCTTCGTCATTGGCCCAGGATTTGCCTCGACATCACCACGGAGCAAAAGGAGACGCCAAAGATAAATTACAGCCGCGCGAGACACGTTTCAAAAAATTGCGGTGGCTTAGCTCGGCTATGCCAGGATATACGTAGCGTGAGCTTATGCGCACAAAATGAGAGTCGCTATCAAGCGGCTCCGGTGCAGCGTCAGACTTGGCTACTGCGCAACGGAGGCGCACAGCTGGGCACGCGGCGGCGCCAGTGCGTCTGCCGCGGCTATGATGTCACTCCTCTGGAATGCGCAGACCGGCGAGGCGGTCGCGGCGGCGGCGGAGCGCGCGGCGGCGGCTTCGCGTGGCTCTCATAATGAGCCGTGCTCATTATGCGAGCCGTGCTCATTATGCAAAGCGCGCGGCGGCGGCGGAGGAGCCACCGCCGCCGCGCGTGGCTCGCGCGTGGCGCGTGGCCGCGCGTGGCGCGTGGCTTTCATAATGAGCACGGCTCATTATGAGCCACGCGAAACTGCTCAACCTCGGCCAGTGTAGCTAACGCTACAATAAATGGGATGGCCCCGACACCGCCAGTAAACAAAACATCATCACGGTAACAGCGGGTATCGTAGAAACTAACCCGTAGAAACATGACAGGTGAGCGAGGCATCGAAACTGCGGTGCCGTGGCCCGGGAAAGCATCGGTGAAAAGCGCGTGCTTTTGTGCGGTTGAACCAGCTGACGTAGACCTTTTGTTGCTGGACGACGAACGGCGAAGTGTCCAAACGTTGCGGTGAACTCGGAAGATGTGGCGGCGAACACAAAGTGCAAACTGAGGCTCCGCAGGCGCACGATCCGTGCCGCCAGACACGTCCGCGTTGCATCCACTCACAGGGGGGATGACCAGCCGTACCGGATGGATGGCCGATAACACGCCTAAGGTAATCAACAACTGCACTTGAAGAAACATGACGGGTGAGCGAGGGCATCGAAACTGCGGTGCCGTGGCCCGAAGCATCGGTGAAAAGGCGTGCTTGTGCGGTTGAATCAGCCGACGTGGCACTGTTGCTGACGACGGAACGGCGAAGGTCTCAAACGCTATGGTGAACTTCCTGAGTGACGTGGCATCATTAAAGGCAAACTGAGTCTGCAGGCGCACGATCCGTGCCGCCGATTAATGTCCACGTTGCATCCACTCACAGGGGATGACCAGCCGTACCGGATGGATAGCCGAGAACACGCCTAAGGTAATCAACAACAGCACTTGAATTGTCGGCGATGGTGATGAGGCATCGAAACTGCGGTGCCGTACGTCTGAAGCATCGGTAGTGCTTTGTGCGGTTGAATCAGCTGACGTAGACCTTTGTTGCTGGACGACGAACGGCGAAGTGTCCAAACGTTGCGGTGAATCCTCGGAGTGATGTGGCGAACACAAAGGCAAAACTGAGTTCCGCAGGCGCACGATCCGTGCCGCCAGACACGCCCACGTTGCATCCACTCACAGGGGGATGACCAGCACGTACCGGATGGATAGCCGATAACACGCCTGCGGCAATCAACAGCAGCGCCAGAAGAAACATGACGGGTGAGCGAGGCATCGAAACTGCGGTGCCGTGGCCCGAAGTCATCGGTGAAAAAGTGCGTGCTTTTTGTGCGGTTGAACCGAAGCTGACGTAGACCTTTGTTGCTGGACGACGAACGGCGAAGTGTCCAAACGTTGCGGTGAACTCGGGAGGATGTGGCGAACACAAAGGCAAATCCTTTGAGTTCCGCGAGGCGCACGATCGTGCCGCCAGACACGTCCACGTTGCATCCACTCGTCAGGGGGGATGACCAGCCGTACCGGATGGATAGCCGATAACACGCCCAAGGTAATCAACAACAGCACTTGAAGAAACATGACGGGTGAGCGAGGCATCGAAACCGCGGTGCCGTGGCCCGAACCACCGGTGAAAAGCGCGTGCCGTTTGTGCGGATGAACTCGGCTGACGTAGACCTTTGCTGCTGGACGACGAACGGCGAAGTGTCCAAACGTTGCGGTGAACTCGGAGGATGTGGCGAACACAAGGGCAAACTGAGTTCCGCAGGCGCACGATCCGCGCCGCCAGACACGTCCACGTTGCATCCAATTCTCACAGTGGGGATGACCAGCCGTACCGGATGGATAGCCGATAACACGCTCAAAGTAATCAACAACAGCACTTGAAGAAACATGACAGGTGAGTGAGGCATCGAAACTGGTAAAAGCGGCCTGGCGACCGGTGAAAAGCGCGTGCTTTGGTGCGCGGTTGAACTGTGGCTGACGTAGACCTTTGTTGCTGGACGACGAACGGCGAAGTGTCCCGCAACGTTGCGGTGAACTCGGAAGTTGTGGCGAACACAAAGGCAAACTGAGTTCGCAGGCGCACGATCCGTGCCGCCAGACACGTCCACGTCAGCATCCACTCAGGGGGACACCAGCCGTGGCCCGGATGGATAGCCGATAACACGCCTAAGGTAATCAACAACAGCACTTGAAGAAACATGACGGGTGAGCGAGGCATCGAAACTGCGGTGCTGTGGCCCGGAAGCATCGGTGAAAAGCGCGTGCTGCAGGTGGTTGAATCAGCTGACGTAGACCTTTGTTGCTGGACGACGAACGGCGAAGTGTCCAAACATTGCGGTGAACCTTTTGAAGATGTGTTGAACACAAAGGGCAAACTCGAGTTCCGCAGGCGCACGATCCGTGCCGCCAGACACGTCCACGTTGCATCCACTCACAGGGGGGATGACCAGCCGTGGCCGATGGATAGCCGATAACACGCCTGCTGCATCAAATAACAGCACTTGAAGAAACATGACGGGTGGAGCGCATCGAAACCAGCGGTGCCGTGGCCCGAAGCATCGGTGAAAAAAGCGCGTGCTTTTGTGCGGTTGAATCAGCTGATGTAGACGCTTTGTTGCTGGGACGACGAACGGCGAAGTGTCCAAACGTTGCGGTGAAACCCGGAGGATGTGGCGAACACAAAGGCAAACTGAGTTCCTGCAGGCGCACGATCGCGCCGCCAGACACGTCCACGTTGGGCATCCACTCACAGGGGGGATGACCAGCCGTACCGGACGGATCGCCGATAACACGCCCAAGGTAATCAACAACAGCACTTGAAGAAACATGACGGGTGAGCGAGGCATCGAACTGCGGAAAGCCGTGGCTCCGGAAGCATCGGTGAAAAGCGCGTGCTTTTGTGCGGTTGAATCAGCTGGGATGTAGACCTTTGTTGCTGGACGACGAACGGCGAAGTGTCCAAAACGTTGCGGGTGAACTCGGAGGATGTGGCGAACACAAAGGCGACCTGGAGTTCCGCAGGCGCACGATCCGCGCCGCCAGACACGTCCACGTTGCATCTCACACAGGGGGGATGACCAGCCGTACCGGATGGATAGCCGATAACGCGCCTAAGGTAATCAACAACAGCACTTGAAGAAACATGACAGGTGAGCGAGGCATCGAAACTGCGGTGCCGTGGCCCGAAGCATCGGTGAAAAGCGCGTGCTTTCGTGCGGTTGAATCAGCTGACGTAGACCTTTGCTGCTGGACGACGAACGGCGAAGTGTCCAAACGTTGCGGTGAACTCTGGAGGATGTGGCGAACACAAAGGCAAACCGTGTCCCGCAGGCGCACGATCCGTGCCGCCAGACACGTCCACGTTGCATCCACTCACAGGGGGGATGACCAGCCGTACCGGATGGATAGCCGATAACACGCCTAAGGTAATCAACAACAGCACTTGAAGAACATGACGGTGAGCGAGGCATCGAAACTGCGGTGCCGTGGCCCGAAGCATCGGTGAAAAGCGCGTGCTTTTGTGTGTTGAATCAGCTGACGTAGACCTTTGTTGCTGGACGACGAACGGCGAAGTGTCCAAACGTTGCGGTGAACTCGGGAGGATGTGGCGAACATAAAGGCAAACTGAGTTCCGCAGGCGCACGATCCGTGCCGCCAGACACGTCCACGTTGCACCCACTCACAGGGGATGACCAGCCGTACGCCGGATGGATAGCCGATAACACGCCCAAGGTAATCAACAACAGCACTTGAAGAAACATGACAGGTGAGTGAGGCATCGAAACTGCGGTGCCGTGGCCCGAAGCATCGGTGAAAAGCGCGTGCTTTTGTGCGGTTGAATCAGCTGACGTAGACCTTTGTTGCTGGACGACGAACGGCGAAGTGTCCAAACGTTGCGGTGAACTCGGAAGTTGTGGCGAACACAAAGGCAAACTGAGTCGCGCGCACGATCCGTGCCGCCAGACACGTCCACGTTGGATCCACTCACAGGGGGATGACCAGCCGTACCGGGATGGATAGCCGATAACACGCCCAAGGTAATCAACAGCAACTTGAAGAAACATGACGGGTGAGCGAGGCATCGAAACTGCGGTGCCGTGACTGAACCACCGGTGAAAGAGCGTGCTTTTGTGCGGTTGAATCAGCTGATGTAGACCTTTGTTGCTGGACGACGAACGGCGGAGTGTCCAAACGTTGCGGTGAACTCGGAAGATGTGGCGAACACAAAGGCAAACTGAGTTCCGCAGGCGCACGATCCGTGCCGCCAGACACGTCCACGTTGCATCCACTCACAGGGGGATGACCAGCCGTACCGGATGGATAGCCGATAACACGCCTAAAGTAATCAACAACAGCGCGCGAAGAAACATGACAGGTGAGCGAGGCATCGAAACTGCGGGTGCCGTGGCCCGAAGCATCGGTGCATAAAGCGCGTGCTTTTGTGCGGTTGAATCAGCTGGACGTAGACCTTTGTTGCTGGACGACGAACTGCGAAGTGTCCAAACTGTTGCGGTGAACTCGGAAGATGTGGCGAACACAAAGTGCAAACTGAGTTCCGCAGGCGCACGATCCGAGCCGCCAGACACGTCCACGTTGGATCCACTCACAGGGGGGATGACCAGCTGTACCGGATGGGATAGCCGATAACACGCCTAAGGTAATCAACAACAGCACTTGAAGAAACATGACGGGTGAGCGAGGCATCGAAACTTCGGTGCCGTGGCCTCTATTAGCGGGGAAATTGACGTCACGAGACCTATATGCAACCAGGTTTTCCACTCAATGTAGCATATAAATTGTTAAAAATAAATCTTCTCTCACCCTCCCAGGCGATGGTTGAATGTGTTCTAAACAATTTTGAAGAATTTCAGCTTAAACACAGCAAATCTCGCATTAGGAGAATTCGGAGATGAAGGTCGCTGCCAAATTTTCAGCCCTTCTAAAATGCGATGCCTTTGTTCCCCACATCCGTTCTTAAGGCCTTCTTAACTGATCCGTCATAGAAACACCTTCCAGGGGACAAGGCCGCGGTGATGACGTCACCTAGCGGAGGCCAGCGCGGGACAAAGATTAGACGCGACTGCTGTTTGCTAACACCGCTGTTCTCAAAGTGGAAACAGAGTTTGTAGAAAACACTGTCGCAGAAGTGTCACACTTGCACGGTAATCGTCTCAAGTAATCAAATGTTCATGGCTTGCCCGCCACAGCTTGATCACGTACTCTGAACGTGTATTGGACAAGAGGGCCCCCGTCCGCGTTCGGCGTAAGCTCGGCTGAGCTCGCATTCGGCACGAGTGCTGCGTCAGCGTTCCGCGAGCACTCGAATCCAATCACACGCTTCGTGTCAAAGCAATGGCGGTTGACAGCGTTGCTTGATGAACTTTTGAAGAGGAACTATTGTTCAGCGCAATTTAACACTGTTCGGTATCAATAGCTTTACAGACCCAGGAGACTGGGGAAGACCTATGTCAAGGCGCGGAGAATAAAAGTTTTGAAACTGCGATCTCGGGAAATCCTAGCAAAGCGCGTCGAAGCGAGAGAAATCAATGGGCTTGCGGGGAAAAAGAACGTTGAGGAGGAGGGCGAGAGAAGGGGAAAAGGAAGAAAGGAACAAAAGACGGCCAACGCGAACGCCACTGTGCATCTTCTCGCCGTTCCCGTCAAATAAAACCGTTTTACTCCTCCGTTTTTGTTTTTACTCCTCCGCTGCGCCCCAAGCATTTTCAACGAAAATGTCGCCCACATTACAAGTCGCGAGACTGGTGTTTGCGGGGGTGGGACGCCGCGAGAGTGTTTTCCGTCCTCCTTTACACTTTTTTTGTAACTTTGTAGTAAACAGTTAGTCTACGCTTTATACTTGCGATACTGCGCTTTTAATTGCGCGTTGTCATTGTGCGTGGCTGAATCTCTTCTTGGTTTACTCGCTTGCGTACGCCACGTTGACGATTGTGACGTATTGTGAGTGATGACGGTTAAGTAATGGCATATTGATAAGTTTTTGAGGGTAAGAACCGCGAAAAACAGCGGGCAAAGCAAAAAGGAGCGAACAACACCGAGCGCTGCTTGCAACTGAAGTTTATTCTCGGAAAACACATATAAATACACCGTGAAATCACGACATGTACTACAGAAATGCGGACATCACCCAATCAGTGCTTGTCTGTCCGCTATCTACTTTACAAAAGATTTCAAAAACGCCACCTTGGAGCCAAACACGACTATCTATGGAGCGCTGACCCACGTTCCTTCAACGCACTCGGTTATGAAAAAAGCTTCGGATATCTCCCTTATCATTTTGTTTCGGTTTCGGGCCAAGATAATTGTGTTGTCAAACTTCGGGACACACCCACATCTGTCACAGTGCACAGCCAGATTTCCCGAGGGTGACGATCGAACTGACAGTGCAAGCTCCCCGAGCCTATCATTTATACAACGTCCCGATTGGCCTATGCATACTTTGCCACACGATAAATGAATCTTGTAAACCACGCCCTCGCTGCACTCCCCATACCTGGTCTTAAGTTTCTTCTGACAGCACACCGACACGTGTCTCCCCTCGTCCCACTTTTTCATACAATCTGCACAAATTTTTTAAGGAGCTGAGATGCAATACAAGAACCCCATGGTTTTCGCCCCAATGTCTTTATATTGCGGCTCACCTCATGCACATAAGGTATTACAACTGGCCTACGCCTTGGCATCTCTCCTACAACACCACATTCTCCCCGAAGTTTTTTTTTTTATCAGGCCCTCTGCCACCCCCGCAGAGAAGTGTAGGTGGAAACACTGGCTATTTTGTTTTGTGCATATAATGAACCTTAATGTTTTACGAAGGTAAACGCGGAGCACGTTTAACAAAAAACACAGCTTCCAAAATATATGTTAACATTGTGCAGATTTGTTACTGACATTCCTTGTGTGCGTTCGAGTTCGGCAGCACATTTTCGCTCATGTCGCAGTGTAGTACATCTATTTTTTTTTTTTTTTTAAATCGAGAACAAGAGCGCTTTCCTCGCTATTTCCCTCTTCTGAAATAATCGGGGTGTTTTATATGTTTAGGTAGCATTGAACTTGGTCTGCCTCAACGGGCGACTGGTCTCGCTGCTG
>JAZHYW010010522.1:0-27920 GCA_037355805.1 Ixodes ricinus | reverse complement strand
GTACGCCAACCCCACTGTTTACAAACAAGCCCGCGTCTGGCCACACCAGGTGTCATCTGTGCACCTGCGCAGAAACCAGATTTGCGCGAGACGCACACCGTGCCGACCGCAGAACCGCTGTAGAGGAGTGACGTCAAAAAGCATAGGTGTGGACCAGCTGGAGCAATGTCTTTTTCGACTACTGATGGCCGTACTTTCAAAAGAAGGCGCGTGATCATGCGAGGTCTGACGTTGCTGTCCTCCGGGAGAATCTGAGAATGAGGGAAGCGGCCTCGCTACCTCCTCCTCGCTTCGGTTCACCATCTCGACGGGACGGGCGAGGAGGAGAGGAATGGGAATCGTGACGTGCCTTGTCTCATTGGCGTCATCGGCAGTGTTCAATCACGCATTTCTTTCCCAAAATTACGGCGATCCGTTAGAGATATCTTTGTATGAGTGATATTCTTGGGTTTTGCAGCGTTCCATCTATCCCCCAGCCTTGTTTTGTGAGCTCAAAATTTCGGTTCAGGTATCTCTTAAGCGTCACGATAACTACAGTTAATTAACTAACGTACGGTAGCCTTTTTGTTAGCATATATGCAAAGTTCCGTGTTTTCGTGTTTTTTTTGTGTGAAATCCGGACGGTGTTTTTTGAGTTAAGTTTTCGCTAGAAGTTCAGGGTTTATCGTTGTTTATTTTTTTTTTACATTCCTATTCCTCTAAAGTTCGGTGTTATTTTATTGTGTTCCATATCTTTTTTTAAATTCAAAATAAAAATATGCTGCTGCGCGAGCACCTGACCAAGCGAGACAGCGTGCCCGTGGCATAACGGTTATCGTGCTTGGTTCCCACACAAAGGGCCACAGTACGATTCCTGGCAGCGGATGTACATTTTTGTTATCTCTTAACTCTCGCATTCTAGCAAGTTCGAAAACCCTTTTGCGTAATCAAGGTCCGAATATTCTAGTCGCCGGATGCTCTACGCCGAATGTTCCAGAAGCCCGCGTGTGTACTTAAGGGGCTCCGCGTGGAGAGCCGGAGTCAATAGGGAGTTTTCGTCGATCGCTTCCGCAGTCCCGCAACGCTCTCCGCAACTTGCTACGATCATCCGGAACTCTACAGCCAAGGCCATCGGCACGCAGGCGCCGTAGCGGCTTCGTCGTTGCGGAGGGCTTAGCGGAAGGAGAAACGCGCGTCTGCGAAAACTCCCTAATCTCGCCCCAGCGTTCGATCCTGCTGTTTCGCAGACTTCGACGCCCGCGACGCTCTGTTGTTATCTTCTGTCTCATTTTTGTTTTGGGCAGAAGTTCGGCCCATTAAACGTTTCAGTTTCCTCGGTAATTCCTTGTTCGTCACCACGTCATTCATTACAATTATTAACCTACTGACAAAAACTTAGTTTAACAAACACACCGCTATCAAAAAATATTTTTGCGGCAGCATTTGGCGTTGGCGGTACTAACTTTCCCAAGACAAATGTTGCAAGTGCAGCTTTAAAAAATGTGAGCACTATGAAATAGCCTAACTCATGGACACTATTCGTTGGAAAGCATAAAGGCTTCAGCTGCCCTCATCCCTCCTATGAAATCTATACAGGTTCATATATCTTTCACTTTTATGAAAATACAATTCATCCTGCATCTAAAGAAAACAGGTAGTATGGTTCATACTCGAAACTGGAACAGTGACTTTGTGGAGACCCTCTCCCTGGCTCCCCGTTCCTCCGTGACCTCGCCGCTTCCCGCCGCCGCCCTGTCGGGGGCTCCTCTGTTCCCCGCGACCTTTCGGTTTCCCGTCGCCGTCTTGTCGTGGAATCTCCGAGCCCTCCGGGAGGAACGGGGCAAGCGCCCCCTCACCCAGCGCTGACGTCGGAGGGTCGGCTCGCAGCAAGGTTCCCCGATTGGACGGTCGACGGGACAAGGGCTTGGGAAGGCCTTAAAGGGGAACGGAGAGAAAAGGCGCTCTCTAGGGAGGAAGTGGCCGAGTGGGCTAACGCGTCTCAGCTCGGAGCGTGGAGCGAAAGCTTGCGCTGGGAACCTCCTGGGTTCGATCCCCGCCGCCCCCGCCCGTTTCGATCTGGATGAGTTTTCGTACCGGCACGCGTTCGTGTGATCACTACTGCGTGATGCACGTTAAAAACCCCAGGTTAGCGGTTGTACCGCACTGGCTAAATTTCTCATCTACAGCTAAGAGACCGATTACCCGTTGAGGCGCATCTCCCCATCAAGGCTGTATAAACATAAAGAGCAAACCAATTTTTTTTTTAAAGGCGCTCTCTCTGGCTGCCGACCTCACAAGGGACAGGTCACGGAGGTCATCGGGACGACAACGACGAGCGGCTCTTCAACGACGTGAGTCAGTAAACTGTTTTGAAAACGCACACTGTGTGAGTGACTTCTTGAGGAGCGAGCGAGGCGCGTCCCGATCGGGCGTCGACTGAGTGACGACGCACATAATTTGGCGCCCACGTGGGAGCCCGATCGGTTGGCCGTTGCTTTCGCTTCTCCCTGAGGGGTCACGCACCTTGCGTTTCGCGGATTTTGGAGGGTAGCGTGCTCTGATTTGGCGAATTCTGTTCGAGTTGGTAGAAAGTGACAATGGTCGACACCAGGTCGACCACCGGCGCAGTAAGGACGGTTCGTCAGAGGACGAGCCTGGGCGAGATAGCGCGGAGGCTGCTCCGATCACCGGAAACTCGGGCTCACGCGCGCCCCCGGAGACTGGGATTTCGCCCCAGCTTCACCAGCGAGGGAAGGCGGGCTAGACGCCGGTGAGCTGATGCGCGCGATGACGCGGATGATGGACGCGATGTCGCGGCAGATGGGGACAGCCGCAAGCGTCGCGAGTGCCGAGCCTTTGCCGATACCCCGCCCGCGGTTGAACGTGCCTACGCCGACGTACTCGGGGTACTCCGACGGGAAATCGGTGCACGATTTCCTGCAGGACTTATACGCGTACGTGACCGCTTTGGGGGCATCCAATGTAACAGCCCTGCTGCAGATCGTGCCGATTGCACTGACGGGCGACGCCGCGCGTTGGAGACGACTGCAAACGCCGCTCCAATAAATGGCGGACTTCCGGCCGCGGTTTCGGGAGAAAGTCCTTCCTCCCGACTACCGAGATGCGGATACGCGACGAGCTGGCGAGCCGCACTCAGCACCCGGATGAGAGCCTCGTGGGTACGTCCGTGCACTCCAGGAGCTCTACTCGCGGGCCGAACCCTCCGCGCCTAACGCGGAGAAAGTAGCGAGGGCGATCCGCCAGAGCCACCCCTGATTTAAGGCGTATCTTCGAAGACGCGATTTCGCAGACCTCGAAGCACTGGCGAGAGAGGCGCGCACGGTTGAAGCGGGCTTGCTCGCCGAGCTGCAGTATCGGCCCCCTCCAAGGGCCGAGGAGTCCTTGGAGCCGGGTTGCGCGTGGAAGGGACGCGCCGCACACGGCGTCGAGTCGCATACGGCGTACGTGGCCGTCGCGGATCGCGGGAATGGCGGAGCCATTCCACCTCGGGCCCCTTGACCCATTCGGCTTCGAGCAAAGGCGCAGGGTAGCCAGCGCAAACTCAGCCGGGGCGACACCCCGTAGGGGGGGGGGGGGGGGCGGTCGACTACCGCGGAGACGCGACGCTTTACGACGCTCGCGGCAGCGACTAATAGCGCACGGCGAGGCGACGCGCCGCGTGCCGTTAGCGACAGATCAACCGTAGCACGCAACGACCGCGGCCAGGTCAGGTGCTTCAGGTGCCATCAGCCTGGGCACTTCAGGCGGCAATGCACGTGGGCAACGGCCGAATCCGGATACCCGGAAAACGCGCGGGGCCGGCGCCAGTAATCGGGTTGCCCGAATCAAGGTTGCCGGCCGCTGCCGAGGCCCCAGGTCAGTTCGCCGACGGGGCGGAAGTCGCGGGCAGCGATCGGGTAGCGTTCGCGCCGTCGGCATGTCATGCTCAGGACTCGACACCTGAAAGGGGTTCGTACGTGCGGGTAGAGATCGGTGGTAAAGATTACCTAGCATTAGTCGACACCGGCTCAACCCTCTCTCTCATCGGAGACTCTGTGTACACGGACTGTCGCAAGAGAACCTTTGCATGCGCGAAGTTGCAACTCCGTTACAATCAGTACATTTTGGTGATCACTGACCATTTCTCGAAGTGGGTGGAGCTGTACCCCTTGAGAAAACTGGTCTCAGAGCGAATCTGGGAAAAGTTGTTAGACACTTTCCCGCGTTTCGGAACGCCCAAGTGTCTCGTCAGCGATAATACTCGTTATTTCACTAGTAAAGTCTTCGTGGACTCCTGCTTGGCCCTCAATATTAAGCACAAGAGGACGACACCGTACCAGCCTCAGGCCAAAATCACTGAAAGAGTGAATCGCAACCTGAAGAGCATGCTGATCGCGCTGACGGAGAGACACCGGGACTGGGACGAACACCTCGTCGAGATGGGTTTCGCCACTCGGACGACAGTGAACCGATCAACCGGGTTTACACCAGCGTTCGTTAACCTGGGTAAGGAGCTGCCGTCTCCACTGGAAAACGGGTTAAGAAACAGCGACGGGGTATCGGGTCGCCCCCTCTACGTACGGCCGGGCTCAAAAGCCGCTTGACGGGCACGTTGCACGACGCTAGAGAAAACCTTGATGCCGCAAGGATCGAGCAGGTGGCGCAGTACGACAAGAGCCATCGCCACCTGGAGTACAATGTCGGAGACCTGTTTCTGAGGAGAATGCACCCACTGAGTAACGCAGCTTCCGGTTTCGCAGCATCGCTGGCTCCCAAGTGGGATGGGCCCTACGAGGTAAGTACGCGAGTGTCGCGGCTTACGTACATACTCACTCGGCCGGACGCAACCAAGGAGTTTGACCCTGTTCACGTGACCGATTTAAAGGTGTACTACCTTCGCGATCAGGACGGTGATGGACGAGAAGCGGCTCATGAGGACGGGGAATGCCCCGTCTCGGCCGGACGGCAGGCGCAGTCCGGAGCACGGATGAAGCGCGGTGGCCGGACGGTGCATGACACTGTCGGCGAGTTCACTTCTAACAGGAGTTTCTGCCGTCACTACAATCTGCGGCGAAGGGTTAAGTCCATTTCTGTGTTTTTAACTGTATTTCCTTCCCACAGAATGCCTTTCTGGAACGACGCCGGACGCCGAGCACGTGCCGGCGCTGGACGGGGACGACCCCTCCCAGGAGGCCCGCCAGGCCAGAACGGGGGCGCTAATGCTCCCCAAGTACCCGGGGTGGGCGCCCCGGGTCGAGGCGGCCCGACTCCCGAGGTCGGCGACCATGGAGGTGGCCCCACGATCGGGAGTCGTACGCTGGGTCCAGACAGCGCCAGGCGGGCTCCGCGGATTCCGCGAGCCACCGCGCGGCCACACCGCAGAGTGGGTCGGGCCCGCCTGCGCGTGGAGGACCAGGCACGAGCCGGCCTCTTCGCCCTGCACGACTTCCTTCCAGGAGCAGAGGGACCACCGCCGCAGGGGGACGGGCCTGGAGCCGGCGGCCATGCCACACCGTGGCGACCTGGACGACATGGGACTGGCAGCGGGACCTCCATTTCGTGTCCCGCCAGCGTTGGCGGGACCAGCCGAGACCGGTCCACGACACGCCCGGTGTCGAAGCCCCGCCGCCCTTCCTGGGGCACACGCTGCCCCCTTCGAGCCGGCCCCGGACCTGCAGGACCCCTGCTGGCTGTGCCGGGTGCCGGTGGTGCACCGCGAGACTCACGAGGCCAGCCCGCGCCACCTGGAGCTGCTGAGGGCGGTGGGCCCCCCTACGTGCGTCGAGGCGGTGCTGCGGCTTCTCCAAAGAGACCGACCCGACCTCCTGGCCCCGGCGGCCCGGGAGCTGCCTGAGGAGGGGGCCACCCCTGCAGCCGCTGCCGCTGCCCCTACCGCCGCTGCCGCTGCCTCCACCGCCGCAACCGCTGCCACCGCGGCTTCGGACCAGCTGCCGCCCCCGCTGACGCCGTTCTCCTGCCCGGCCGAACCCCTCGCCACCCCATTGCCGCCTCCGCCCGCCGAGGACACGGTGATGGCGGAGCTGGAGGAGTTCCTCGCGGGGGAACGTCCACCCTCAGCCGACTCAGGCTCCCCCGGAGTCCGAGCCTTGAGGGAGGGGAGGTGTGGAGACCCTCTCCCTGGCTCCCCGTTCCTCCGTGACCTTCGCCGCTTCCCGCCGCCGCCCTGTGGGGCGTTCCTCCGTTCCCCGTGACCTTCCGGTTTCCCGTCGCCGTCTTGTCGTGGAATGTCCGAGCCCTCCGGGAGGAACGGGGCAAGCGCCCCCTCACCCAGCGCTGACGTCGGAGGGTCGGCTCGCAGCAAGGTTCCCGATTGGACGGTCGACGGGACAAGGGCTTGGGAAGGCCTTAAAAGGGGAACGGAGACAAAGGGCGCTCTCTTAACCCTGCCCCATCAGGATTTCGAATATCAGATTCAGAATTCTCCCTTCGATTAAAATGTTTTTTTTTCTTTTTCCTTTCCTTTTAATGAGCGGGGATTAACCTCGCCCAACTACCAAAGTGTTCGAATGATAGATTCGGAAACTCGTAAACCCTTGGTATACCAGGGCCAGGCATTTTCAGAAAATGCCATACTTGTAATTTCTACCTTTGCGTTCGGCATACCACGCGCTAATCGCGTGGTTAGCACAGCCAAACACAAGCAAAGAATGTCATTCCGTAGCATTCTGCGGTATGTCCCTTATGCATAGCAATAGGCTCGACCGCCCCTGTTGAGGGAGCGGAATCTATATGCCCCCCCCCCCCCCCACCTTTCGCTACGCCGTGTAGTGTGCACCACAGGTAGTAACGGAGATACCGGGTTGCCGACCCATTGCACTTTGGCTCGGGAATACTGGAATGCTTGGCGCTGGTGTGATTGGTGACAGTGCTTGGAAAACTCGGACACCGTGTGCTGAACCTGCCCCATCCTGGATGCTACGAAGAGATGCCTGGATACTATGAAGATGCGCCCTGCGCACCCGGCCTACTGGACAAGACGCTTGGACATTTTCTGGGGCTCCCCCCTCCTTTTGGCTCTGCCTGCCTTCCCTTCAGCTGCTTCTGTTGCTCCTCGCGCCCCGCTTGTCGGCTTTGGCGGAAAACAACCCTCCCCTCCTTTCGGAATTTTTTTTCTTCTATCAGCTTTTATCCCTCTCCCCCTCCCCCAACCCATCGATGACCGTTCGGCCTATGGCTGTAACTCCAACTTTGTGTTTTTCTCCTTTTGCAAGTCTTCTCTCTCTCTCTCAAGGCCGTCTCTCTGGCTGCCGACCTCACAAGGGACAGGTCACGGAGGTCATCGGGACGACAGCGACGAGCGGCTCTTCAACGACGTGAGTCAGTAAACTGTTCTGAAAACGCACTCTGTGTGAGTGACTTCTTGGGGAGCGAGGCGAGGCACGTCCCGATCGGGCGTCGATTGAGTGACGACCCACAACTTTCGTCGTGACCCAGAAGTGCATTGACACGTTGGCATGAACAAACCTTAACGAAATGAACTGCAAGCTCCCTTTCTTCAATCAACTAAAATAAAAAAATATGAAGTTCTTTATATATATATATTTATATACCGGGTGTTCTTTTTTAATTCGAACAGATTTATTTAAAAAAATCCGTAAAAGATGCACTGATACGGCTTGTGCAGGTGAGTTATACGGCCAGGGGGACATAATATAGGAGGCTAACCGTAACGATCGGTTGGCTAATTAGTTAAAATTCGTTAATGAACTTTTTAATTAATGAAAATAGACATATAGTTCCAATTAGAAACTTGCTCAGCGTCATCGGATACCACTAAATCAGTAATTTTCAGAAAGACTTTGAGCGCGTGAGAAGCGTAGTAGTGCACTAAAATTAGCACTCGTGGAGCACGTACAAAGCTAGCGGTTGCGATAAGGCGCCGGCGGAATTTTTCCGTCTCTTATCTAGCCCCAGCCTTGTACCTGCTTCACGAGCGGTAACTTTAGTCCACTACTACGCTTCTCACGCGTTCAAAGTCTTTCTGAAAATTACTGATTTAGTGGTTTTCGATGACGATGAGCAAGTTTCTAATTGGAACTATGTGTCTATTTTCATTACTTAAAAAGTTAATTAACGAAATTTAATTAATTAGCCGACTGATCGTTACGATTAGCCCCCTATAATATGTCCTCCTGGCCGTATATATATATATATATATATATATATATATATATATATATATGTATATATATAAGAAAGAAACCCTTGGTGAAAACAGCAACAATGGGCGGTTTATTCTTCATATATTTATATACTGTAAACAACTAAATTTTCGCGGGGCCTAATTTTTGCGAATCGCCTACAATTTGCGAAAAATACGTCCCGCGAACAATTCGGGCAATATGTGAACGCTACGGAAGCTACACTCGATTCGCGAAAATTAAAACCCACGAATAATTTTCAATTTTCAGCTTTGGCCCGATTCGCGAAAATATGAGCCCGCGAAAATTAAGCCGTTTACAGTATATAGCGATTACGTGACAAGGCGCACGGACGTCGCGCTTGCAGGCTGACGGCGTGGCCCGTGAACGGCTCACCACTCCGTCAAAAAAAGCTGAACTCCCATTCCGTTTTTCTGTTTGAACACAACAGCGAGCTGCAGCAAGCCGCGCTAAATTGGAAGCGATGTGACTGGCCCACTGACCCACCAATGGAAATGTCCCTGTCCACATGCTCGGAAGATTTCGCTGCATTCGGCATTGCCTTCATGCCCGTGCCATGCAAGCCTTTCCGAAGCCTTGACCTCATCTCCAGTCCGCTCGTGAACGTGAATGCTGACATACAGTGGTTTCGTCATGTAACACCTGGCGGGGCGAGATGCCGTAGCTTGCTGGAACGGGTCGTGGCGAGGATCGGAGTCTTTCCCGTTTTGCCGTGAACTTTCTCGGGCTCTCCACTGCCGCAGCGCCAGTTTGCATTCCCCTTTGGACGCGCTCCGAAGGAACGAAGTCTATCTTATCACTGGCACGCTGTCCGAGAGAGGGCTTTGTGTCGCTTTGGGCCCCGAAGATAAGCACGAGCACCTGCTGCCGCAAAGCCGTCTCGGACAGCGTGCCAGCGATAAGGTGGACTTTGTTCCTTCAGAGCAAGTCTTAGAGCGCCGAAAGCGCGATGCGCAGGCGCGTTGTCACTCGGCAAAGTAAACAATCGTTAGTTGTTTACAACGCGGTATATTACCGCCGAATTCACGAACCTCACTCAAATTGAGGGGCCCTTCCACTTCCTCGAGGAAGGCGCGAGGGCGGGCGCTGGCCAATCGCGATAACGGATCCGGCGTCGCGATTGGCCAACGCCGGCCCTCACGCCTTCCTCGAGGAGGTGGAGGGGACCCTCAATTTGAGTGAGGTTTGTGAATTCGGCGGTTAGTCTCCCAGAAACATAACATTTTTACCTTCTATAGATGAAAAACTTAGCCAGTGTACCACAGCTCTGCACGCCGGTACGATGTTTATCCACATCGAAACGGGCAAAGGTCGTTGGCTAAAAAAAAGAAAGTGCGCAACGCGCATGATGTTGCAAACACCTTAAATGGGTATTTCGCAATGCTCTCTACGAAATTCCAATTCGCACCTCAGCCCTTAAACGAATACTTAAAATGTTACCTAATTAGTCTTAAATATTTAAATAACTAGGCGCAGCGAAAAATGTGTGCACTTTCGCAAGACGAGTGCTATACTTCATTTCACCTTGTTGTGCATACGCAACCGATGCTACGAGCTGATGAGACCAATCAGACAGTGTCAAAGGCAGCACCATCATGGTATTCGTCATGCTTCTTTACGTGTCGTGTTCTATCACCGCTGAACCAAACATTAGGATAAAAGGCCTAGTGCCTTGCGCTTGCGACACTGCCCTTGATTGGTTTCACTACCTCGTAGCGTCTTTGTGTCTTTAGGCTGAAAAGAAGCATAACAAAAAACAGTTATTACCACTCTCGCAAAGCGCTCCGTTTTTACAGCGAACTGTTAAGGGCTAGTTTCCCCACGATCGTGTCCCCGCAAAGAAATGAAGACACCGAACTCTGGACACCTGCCGCCATCTATGAGAGACAGCGGCAAGCCACGTATCTGGTTGCCGTCGTCGCTCATAGATGGCGGCAGCCTTTCCAGTCTGGCTTACCGACTTGCGGCCGGACATTACTTTCCATTGTACAGCTCCGCTGGCCTTCCATCTTCACCAAAATGAAAAAAGATAAAAGCTTTTTTTTTCTTTTTAATGTTTGGTGCAACTTATCAAGGGCACCCTGCATAAAAAAAGGTAAACAAACGCATGCTTTTTTATTATTTTATTATAAATGACACAATATTTTAATTTTTTTATCGCTGTGAGACCCCAGATATTTAACATTAACAGCATTTTGAAAAGCGCAACAAGTTTATGCTACACTTTAAAACATTATGCTCACCCTCGATGACATTCCCAAAAAACTCTGAAGTGCTTTACCGTTCAAGCCTGGACCATAAAATTAATAAAGACGTAGGAAAAGTCCAAGCCGGCATCTCTTTTTACCTTTGTTTTTGTACCCGACCTTTTCCCAACTCAAGATTCAACTGTTAACAGTTAAGACAGTTAACAGTTAACATATTTGATAACGTTTAAAACATTAACCGACTGACTGAAGGTTAATCGATAATTTGCCCAGTCCTAATAATAATTAAGCGTGTAGATTTCTGAGGGCTATCCGAAAGCCTGATGAGAGTCGCTAATCCCAATGAGTGAAAATATGCCGCTGCGGCCGATGCTTCTTGTTTCGTGGTGTGAATTGTTTATCGGAGTCAAAGAAATTCTACCGCGTTTCAAAAACCAAGGCGTCTGTCAGAGCTTCGTAATATTACTCTCTTGGCATTCGCGGCCATCTCGAGAAACATTGCGGTGGGTGAACGCACACTATCAACAAATACACTATCGAGAAAAGCATTAAGCTCGAACGCTGCTGCACTTCTTGCTTTTGCTTTATAATTAATTGGCGGCCAATTTCTTTAACCAGTTTGTTCCACTTTCCTCGAGTGTTGCATCAACGTACAGGTAGTTTCCGAACCTAAACTGCGCTCTTAGAAAAAAGGCCGTAAAACTTACTAAGCCGCATTCATCAGCTGTGACATGCTAGCGCTATTTGAAAGTCAGTTGCACGTCTAAGTAGTCGCGAGATAAGCGAAGAAGTCGGCGACTAAGTAGCGACTAGACCCTGAGGTATTCACGAGTGCGAAGTAAGCAGGTGATTATCTAGTCCGGAGTAACAATCAGAAATGACATAAAAAGATCGGTCCTTCATGTGCGTACTTCAACGTCAGTGTGTAAATGGAGATTTTATCTCGCAAAAATTAATATGTAGACAATTATAAGAAAAAGAAATGTTGAGAGTGATTGGCCGAGATAGAATTTTACAAAAGCCACAATAAAAAATATAGGGCAAAACACGGAGACAACCGACAAACAAATATAAAAGCGCCCCTAAATGCGGACCCTCTCGTCGTCCAGCGCCCTGCTGAGATCACTTCCTTGACTACTAACAACCCTCTCGTGGATGTTTGCATGTTTTGTTAATTTCTAATGTTAATCTGAGCTAGAGAGTCATTGCATAAGACCCCAAATTTAACAGGAGGCAGTTGAAGAACCTTAAGTCTAAACAGCGACAATGATGAAAAGTTTGGTTGGCCTCTTACAATAATCTCAGAATAAAATTCGTACAAAAGCTGTTGGAGCTTACGTGCAACAAAATTGACTTCTTACTAGAAACATTGTACACATCTTTTATTAAAACTTTGATTCTGCATTCTGCTTTCAGCAAGAAAATGAAGACGTTTCTAATTACAAATATTAGCAGAATAATAATTATACTTTCAGAAAACTAGCTAAATTACTTTGTGGTTAAGATGGTTATTTAACTACCTACATGGAATACAAACATGTTTTTCAAAAACGTCTCGTTTAAGTTATTCGAACACAAAATGTATACATTATTCACATTCATGCCGTCTCGGCACATGGCTTACTATTTATTTCAGAAGACATGACTATTATTCAGCTATTTCGACTGAAAATGTACAGAGATTCTTATGTCAGGACAAGAAATGGCCTCCATGACAAACTGAAAACACGCTTTGAGGTGGTTGTGTAAATTTGCGCTCTATCTGGTATTGCGCACAGCGCAAAGGCTCTTATCTTTCTTTGAACACGAGCGGAATTGTGGACGGTACAAAGCCTCAGGCCCACTCGGCATCACTGGCTAAACATGTACGCCGGCAGGATCTCACGTCGAAGGCCACGTCCTGCAGTAACAGTAGTACGCAAAGTTAAATAGAAGACGGTAGCACACAAGTTCCGTACGCCGCAGCTGATCTCGGATGGCGTACATCTCCTTGGGCAACGTGTAATGAGACGACACAGCGTTCTTCAGTTCGCAGAGAGATTCCATCTTGAGCGAGTTGAAACCCGAGTGGCCAACTCGACGGACTCCGGCGCTTTCGGCGCAGGAACCGGTGATGTAGGCGTCCTCGATGGGGAAAGGCTTCACGTGACCCGTGGCTCTGTAAAGGGTCTCCACGACCAGCCTGCCCACCACATAGGCTGAGCCCGCAACGTAGCTCGGATACGAGGACTCGGAGTATTCTTCGAAGCTTACGTACCACTTGTTGGTCGGATCTCGAATTGGTTCACTGCGGGCGAAAAGGCGACCGTATATGGCATCTGGAGGGCGCGAAGCCATCGTCGCGAAAAAGTTTGCAGCGTTCAGGTAGGTGTCGTCGTCCACCTTCACAACAAATCGAGCGTGGCGACAGAACGTGGATGCCCACCGCAACATCATGATAGATTTGAGAGTCACGTTGCGATAGGCGTCCATGAAGGACTCTTGAATGATGTCTGCGTGCACCGAAGACTCGCTCTGAACGGAAGACTGAAGTCTTGAGTCGTTGGTGGCACCCAGAAGAAACGCCATCCTGGTGTCCGGGTGCAACTTGACGTCTCGCCCCCAGGTCTCGCGGATGGCACTGCGGTGCCCCGCGTTTCCCACGGCGGAGAACACCATGAATAAATAGTCGACGCGGGGAGGGGTGGTGTCGTTGCCAAGGCACAGGTGGCTTGACTTGATTATGTAGTCGAAAGGGCGCGCGTAAATGCGGCGCTTCGGGAAGACTTTGAGCGGAAGCGACTGGAGGACACGGCCTGGCGACGAAAGGGAAGAGTTGATGTCTCCGAGCTCAGTGCGTCCCTGGATGCAGAGGTACGTGGCGCCGGTGAGGAACGCCGCAACAGCCAGGGACACGGTAAGTTGACGCACGGCACGCCGTTTTCGGAACGACCACATTTAGCGGATCTGGAACGGCAAGAAAACAATGAGCGGTTAAGTGGCATGTCATATTTTGGCTGTTTAAGAATACCTAAAATAAAAAAAAGCCTGTTTCAAATGCAATATATTTTTAAATCTGTTCTAATGTATCGATGACTTTTAAACACGTTTGAAATAGCTTGAACTGAAGACCATGGTTATAATTCAAATCACGACATATACTAAAAGTGAGACACAGGCATACACCTGTCGACTTATTAGTTAAAATTAAAATACGCAGCCTTGTCCGTCACCACTTACGGCCTTCTTTCAGTTATGGGTTGACGTAGGCTCCAGTCAATCGTAACTGCTTTCTGTCAAGCCTGTTTCAAAGGAAACTGTCAATGTACTTTTTATTTGTATACCTGATAATAGCCTTTCAAGTTTCTGACTGTGGCGAATATAACTGCCCGTACTCTTATTAGTTAATGCTCCTCTTTGAATAACATTTCTTCTTAACCCAACTCAATAAAACCAGGGCTTCATTTTTAAAACAATATCCAATGCATTGGTTCTTATTTACGTAAAAATAGTCTTGAAACTTTTCCCATTGAAATGTAATGGGCTTTTACCCGCTATTAATACTGGTACTTGTGTTCTACTAATTGCCATTGGTGTTAAGGAGACGCTTGAAACGTCGGAGAAAAAGCGTTTTAAACGCAGAACTTGACAATCCGCTTTTAGGCGGACTTATAACTCTACGAAGCCTATATTTTTCTAGGGAATTTCTCAAAAGCAAATTGGTGGTGTTGAACTGCTAGGATTTCTAGGCACCGTTTATTTTAAGCGACAGTGCGCCAGCGACTTATCACGCATGTCAGCAGCACCGTATTCATGTGACAACGTCGACATATGTGCAAAGCTCTAAACAATGTCTCTTGCAATAACGAAGCAAATGTAAAACCTTTTTGAACGGTCGGCCAGCGACATTTTGAGCTGAGTTTGATCGTCTTTCTTGTCTCCTGTTAGGTTCCTCGCTTAATTAAATTAATTACCCTCGTTACCACTAACCCCTAACAGTTTGACTTTAAAAATATTATCCCTCAAAAATGATCTGGACCTTGTTTAGACAAAAAATTTAATTAGCACAATCTGAACAATTCGTACGACATACTGATATACTGACATACTGATACTACAAAAAGGGGATTGAAAATAATTCTATTAATCAGACTACCATAAAATCGCGTAAGGGCGCCCAACCAAAATGAAGAGATAAATAGTGAAAAAGATGAAGTGGGCTACCTTTAAGTATGAGACGGAAAAATGTTCTAAAAAGAGTATGATGAACAAAAAGGGCGCCGCTACATACCACTCGATATGGGAACCGATACTGCAGATCACGGACACGGCAAATTCGTGTTTCACAATGCGGTAAACATGCGGGAATCCATTACAAAGTCCTGTGTTCATGCCATGGTGTAAACTCGCATGCCATGGGAACCGATATCACGCGTGCAGATCTCAGACAATAACCGCGGGAACTCGCTAAGAACTCGTATGTCACGGGAACAGATGTTGCACATGCAGATCGCGGACAAGGAACCCGCTGCGAACCTGCTTGTCACGCGTACCGGTACCGCAAATCGCGCGGTTGATGCGATTCCCGTCGACGGGAATTTGGGCATGGGTGATGTTTAGGAATTTCATGCTGCGAATATTTCGCCAGAAGATCAGTATGAGCGATCTCTCAGGGGAGGGCACCCTTACAGGATTTTACGGTAAATTTTACGGTCTGTTCAACCATGCATATGTCCATGATTCCCAATCAAGTAACCACAAATGTTCATACGATAGCAATACTTAAGACGTTTAAGCTGTCATGCGGAATGTATTGGCACTGCAAGCTTGCGAGATCATCATTTAATTTACTCGTTCATTGCGACGGGCACTTTTAAAACACAAATATATCATATCATAGCGACTGCAAGGTGATCCTCGATTGAATCTTACAGACCTTGCATGACCATCGAGTAGTCGCTAAGTCCCCATATCAGCAGATAGTCTCCAGCTACTCTAAAGCAAATTTTCATGTGTTAAGGGTTGTATACGCTACCACAGTTGACGTGGACGCTTGTACAGCACACGAATATATCCCATTGTATCTGCGGTGTTAGTATTGTAGAAGTTAAAATAATTATGCGGGTTGACGGTCGTAGAGCGTTTACACGTAGATGCAGATGACATTTTCTGAGAATGACTGGGTAAGTGGCATTTCTTCAAGCTACACATCGTACCTCATGAAAGCTTGCACAATGGAAGACTTTAAAGGCTGGTTGAGACATCTGGGTTATGCAACGTAAAGTGTACATCTTCTTCAAGTGAGCAGTTTTAAGCAATCGTTAAGCCACTGTTACGTTAAGACAACTAGCCTTGTCTCTGGGGTAGCATGGCCATCTCGCTGGCGTCCTGCCTTTTTCACGAACGACGTCCGAGCAAGTAAGTCGGGGAAACGGATCGAAAAAACTTAACAGGTTCATGCCATAGCAAAATATCCCATCCGAAGACGACTGTCCAGTAAGCGGACGGTCTTTCTGTAACCTTCCGAGGGAGAGGGGATGGTCACTAGGCGGTGCAACTCCGGAAGGTGACTGATGGCAGTCGGACCAGCGAAGCTCTCCTCAAGGGGAGCTTAAAAAGGGCCCTGCTAGGACTTTTTTACTGGTTTTTAATTTGCACCGAACCTGAGCGCACTGAACGTAGTAACTTAATGAAACTTTTCTTTTCTCGAATTTTGCTTTATTTTAAAAGTTATAGGCAAATTAAAATTCCAGAAACAAGCAAAACATAGACCCCTTTAAGACGTCTTTGGTCACATGAGTGCCCGCGAATTAGAGGAGGGTTAGTGAGCTCACGCGAGCGCTCACGGCTGCCGCACTCCGTGTCGACGGCTCGAGAGGGCGCCACTAAAGCATGTTCTGGATAGGCTGTATGAAGCGGGCAGCCAGCGCGGCTCGCATTGCGTTTGCTGCGTGATTAAACACTAATTCGGCATGACACTTCATTGGCCACGAACGAGAGCAAATATGAATAAAGATCAGTTCAGAACGGGAGCCACTTCGCGCTGTCATACCGCCAAACGGCCAAACCGCAAGTTTAACCTGCTCGCCGAAGGCCTTAGGAACGCTCGGAACCGGTCGGATCCTCGAGCCCGAATACGACCGCAGCGCCGCCTCGTACATCCGGGACCTTTTTACGCTCGCCGCCTCGTCGGTGCCTGATCCCACTACCCCTTTCTAGTATGAGCCGCCTTTTTTACCGCTTGGCGGCGGGTATGTCAACTGGTCATTTCTTGTTTTCGTACTTTATAAACTGCATTTGTTTTTGTTTTTATTATTTGAAATACTGAACAAAAACTACTTTTATAAATAATTGAAACGGCTCGCGACACTTATATTTTGTATTTCGACTAAAAAGAAGCTTTTAGCGGCTCTGACCAGTAGTAAGCCCAGGATCAAAAACTTCACATATCGCGCGCTTGCGGCACCGCGGAACGCTCCCATAGGTGGAGGAGGTTTCCGCGTCGTCCGGTTAAAATATGACGCACTGATATTTCGTTACTCTGTCCGTGCCCGCTGGCTTGCCGGAACCCCAAAAGACATGGAAACCGCAAAAAAGGCAGACGCTTAGATTATGATCGCAGGGCCCCTTTAACGTCTGGGAAGGACAAGACGACGATTATCCCACGCACTCCCAATCCTATAATGGGGTAGGGAATAATTCCAAGGTCTGCAAATTGACCGCTCGACGATCCCTGGACTAGTTCCCAGCATACAACTGGTGCCGTTTAATTCCCCTCCCGCCACCGTGACGGATAAGCACCCCAGAAGGCCAGAAACACACATTTGTCGCACTCCGCGGCCTCGGCACCAACCGCAGGTAGAGGTCAGAATTGTTGAAAGGTCAGAACACTACATGTAGCTGGTACATGAAACGCAAATGTCTGAAACATCCTTAACGGACAGCCATTGTGTCGGTCGTATCGATAACGGTTCGCTCAGTTTTGATATGTAGATTAAGACGGAACGTTTCGCAATATCGGCATTTGAACGTTTGGACCATTTGGACCTCTACCCCTTATTCGCCATCAAAAAAGGTGACGTTTAATTATCCAAACATTTTCGACATAAGCGATTCTGGTTGGAGCAACATTAAATAGTGCCAGTATCACGAATAAGAATACATTCGAGGTAACATTATATAGGAGCTATCACCAAAATGCTGTTGAATGCTCTCCATCTAAGTGACCCAACGATTATGGACGCTGATCTCACACTTCACCTGTGTTGGCCCAGATTTTCATCTCACGTTCGAGCTCACTCGAAGACGCCACCGGCGCAGTCCGTTTGGAGGGTGGGCAAGTCTTCAGCAATCCCGTCCGTTATGCGAAGCTCCGGAGACACGGGAAGCCCATGGTGACATCTGCAACCTGCGAGTGAAAGACAGGCCCGTAAGATAAACACGACAATACATCGCTTAACAAGAATATAATTGCTTTATGGTTTAAGGCCGGTGCGGCGAAATGTCTGCGGCCCACCTGCAGCTCCTGGAGGCATTTTCTGCGGCACTAGAGTACCAAGCTCCTGAATTTCCGAGAAAGAAAGCTTTCGCAAATCGTAAATATAAAACGTCGATTTGTAAATATTACTAGCTGCACTAGCAGTCTGTAAAAGCATTGATGAAAATAACATCACAATCTTTTTTAACTTAATTACCAGAGAGCTTTCGCTTTCCTCCTCATCACACGGAGGTACTAATAGTTTGTACCGCGCCATGAACCCCTCTCGTCAACCTGGAAAACACACAAGCTCAATCTTTGACAAAATGAGGTCGAAAAAAGACTATGAATGTCCAGGAAATATACATGTGAAGGAGGAAGGATTTAAGTGGAGCGGCAGGGAAGGCGGTACGTATTTTGCCTGTTGTCGTGTGGTGATCATCTTCAATTGCTGCTAAGGGTTGAAGACACCTTCTCTTTATAATATAAAACTTTGACAAACAAAAGGAAAACCCCACAAAATCGCAAAAGTTGGCCGAGAATTTGAGAAGGATGAAGGACGAAGACCGGTCGGGCTTTTAACAACTCGCAATCCACAAATTTGTATATTTTTCGTATAAATCCGAATACGCAATACTTTTTGTTTACCGGTCACTGTGTTTCGGCTTTTACCAACTTTCTAAAAATATATATATATATGAAAATGTGGAACCTCACAGTAATCTTATATCAACTCTGGAAACGTGACAGTTAGTCTCCGAAAACGCTTCCCGGGCACCGGCCGAAGTGCCGACAGACACAAACAACGCAGAGCGCCAGAATGCTCTCCTGACTATTCTAAAAAAATAATAATAATAATAATGGAAAACGACCATTTCTACACTGACTTTGGATTTACTTCTTACTGTCATGTACAATATGTTGCGGTTACTGCCCTTGCGCATGCAGGGGCCTCCTTCTTGGAGTACCTTTGAGAAAAATAAGACTGAAGTGCTCCTCGGGGAATTATTGTTTTCAGAAAAATAGCTTTCACAATAAAGGCAAGACTTCACGTCCTCTCTTTGATAGGAACAAAAGTAGGAACCAAAGTCTTGGCAAGACATATTTACAAAGTTCAACAGGATCCGCGATGTAGAGACATTGTCGGGATCGTCGAGTGTGCTCCACCACCGCGCTCGTGAAGTGACAGCCATTTTCGTCCGCTTTGTTCTCACTCAATCGGGCGAGGAATCCGTCTATGCCCACGGGTCACTACTAAAATTTGTCAGTAAAAAACAAAGAAAAAAATTGGTTCTGTTTGGAATTTCCATCAGCGCTCTAAATGCACTGCATTTAGAGGGTCCCTTCGCGCTCCACATTTAGCGTGCACAATATTAAGGAGGCCACTCAAGGGCACATTCCGAGGGTCGTGTGAACATAGAGACAGATCCCAGTGTCATGTGACGTCATGAAGTCAGGTGAAAGAATGATCTCTCGTGACGTAATAATATCACGTCCCGTCACGGTATCAGGTGACAAGACTGGGAAGCTAATCCGTTAGTTTTTCAAGTAATTTTGCAATAGCCGAGTTACTTTTCCTGCGGCAGTAAATTGTAATGTAATTTCGTTACAAAACAATGGTAACGGATTACTTGAATTGCTAGTTATTTTTTACAAATATGAACATAATAGAGAAACAGGAGCAATGTGAGTGGGCAATTCAGCAGCTTAAAGATAACAAGCTCAACAAAATAGAAAAGATCTTGAAAAGGAGAATAACCGAAAACAACGCAATTTTTTGTATGACCGGTAACTAGAACCGTTACAAAAACGTGAGAGTCGTATACAGATATGCGAAAACCAAGACCAAGAACACAACGCCGAGTAGGCGACGGTAGACGCTGCTGCTGCAGAATTCTAGGGACCATTTTCGGCCGCCGTAAGCAATCGGAATGGCGGGTGTGGGTGCCGCTTTCACTGCCTTGTCAGCTTACAGGTGAACGGACTGCACCGACTCTTCCTCTTAAATGCAGGATTTTATTTTTACAGGGACTACCATAATGCGGGCGTACGAGGAATGGAAAATAGTGTTGCGGAATATTTTTGAAGATATCAAAATTTTTTCCATTGGTTTCTTGATAAGAACACAGAAAAGTAACGCGAAAGTAATTTGTAACGTAAAGAGTAAAGTAATCCGTTATTTTTCAGGGAGAGAAATTTGTAACGGTAATTCATTACGTTTGAGGATCGGTAATGTGCAATTGAAATCCGTTCCATTTTCCTCAAAAACGGGCACGAGTCTGCACTTGCCATAGTGTCTCGTGACGTCAGAGAGTCACGTGACGTCATAAAGTCACGTGACATCCACTGTCAGTGACACCGTGACGTCGTCGTGGCTACATGCCACGAGACACAAACTCACGAGGCTGGTCCCATAACGTCGGATTTGCTAACACAAACGACCACTATATACCGCAGTGTTCAGCTTTTAATTCGAACAGATTTATTTAAAAAAATCCGTAAAAGATGCACTGATACGGTTTGTGCAGGTGAGTTATACGGCCAGGGGTACATTATGTGGGTGGCTAATCGTTGCGATAAGTCGGCTAATTAATTCAAATTCGTTAATTAACCTTTTAATTAGTGGAAATAAACATATGGTTCCAATTGGAAACTTAGAGAGCGTCATCGAACACCACTAAATCAACTCTTTTTAGAACGACTTGAAGCTCGTGGGAAACTCGGGGCGCGCCAAAGTTACCACTCATGAAGCAGGCGCAAAACCAGCAGTGGCGGAACGCGGATGATTAGATCATTATCGCGTTCCGAACGTAGCTTACTGCTAGTGGTAACTTTGCCTATATATATATATATATATATATATATATATATATATATATATATATATATATATAGTGTTTCAGAGAACTCAGGCCAAATCGCTCCTGCGAAAACTACTCATCGCAACGAAAAAGGCTTGTGTCGTTTTGGTCCTGGGCCCATTTAGGTAAAAGTTATTAAAGTCCGGGATAATTAAATTGTTAATTATTTTTGCGTAATTAACTTTTTTAATATTGTGTTTAAGGGTATGGTTTCAATTAGAAAATTGCTCAGCATCATCGAAAAACACCAAATCAACAAATTGTAGAACGATAGAAGGCACGCGAAGCATTTACGGCTTTCTGAAAAACCGCACAAATTCGACGGGTTTTAAGTTTCGGTTTGCTATCGGAGCGCATCTCGGCCCCGGCGGCACCGCGCCCCGTGGAGAGATAGTGCAACCAGCCTCTGCTGCGCTGTCATCGCGCGACGCAGCAGAGGCTGGTTGCATATTCTCCACGGGGCGCGGTGCCGTCGGTGCTGAACGCGCCGATAGCAAACCGATTCAAACCCGACGAAATCATACAGTTTTTCAGAAAGCCGTAAAATGCTTCGCTGCCTTCTATCGTTCTGCAATTGTTGATTTAGTGTTTTTCGACGATGCTGAGCAATTTTCTAATTGAAACTGTGCCCTTAAACACAATATTTAAAAAGTTAATTACGCAAAAATAATTAACAATCTAATTATCTCGGACTTTAATAATTTTCCTTAAATAGGGCCTTGGCCCAGGACCAAAACGACACAAGCCTTTTTTTGTTGCGACGCGTACGTCATCGCAATATCGAAATTGTCCGCACAAGTCGAAACACCCTGTATATATATATATATATATGTATATATATATATATATATATATATATATATATATATATATATATATATATATATGTATTTACAAGAATCTCCCTCATCCGAAAGGTTCCAAAGCGTAAAGGACGGCGGTAATTGTGTCGATGGCACTTCTGGGCCCGTATTTCCATGTCAGTATATAACGGCAGTCCGCAGCGAGAGAACTCTTCATTTCGTTGATTGACAGGCGCACCGAGGGCGACTGCTCCGGGCGATCGGCCTTCGGAAGACGAGACGGATGGAAGACGCGTGCCTAGAAAGACAAGAGGGCGCTGCCGCAAAACGGAAGCACCAATATCGGAGAGTGAGCGCGCTTCATGCCTGCAGACACAAACGCCAGCTAATGGGACGTCGCCGATCGACGGCCACATTCGAAGCGGCGCTTTTCTAGCGATAGTTACATTACGCCACCTATACGCACCCGAATAGCGCGAAAATATAACTGCCGGCTCAATTTCATTGTCAGGCGCCCGCAAAAAGCCCCTTCGTCAACGTTATCGTGTCTTTCATTTAGAATTGTATACCGAATAAAGTGAACTCCCCAATTAAAAACCCCATTCACACTGCCCGTACATCACACAAAAGACGCGGAGTTTCTCCGCAGACATGATGACATAATTCTCTGCGGACACGTCTCACTCATGTTGGCAGCATGCTTGCTTCATACATGCTTCGAACATGTCTTCAGACAGTCTCTGTACGAGCAATGCGACAGTTCTACACATATAAACATGCCCCAGACAGTGTTTGCCCACTGTCCTTTGTATGATGTCTGGAGCAGTGTGTCCGCGACCTAAAGCCGGGGTCAGACTGCTCACTCACCATGCAAGAGACAGTCTGAAAACAGATTCGAACGCGAGTCCCCGCGAGATCCGTGCTTCGAATGCCCCATGGCAATGAGTTCGAGGAGAAATGTGGGCAGGCGGCATTCGAACCACCGATATTGCGGTGGTTCGCGCTGAAGATGCGGACGTTTTTGTATGAGCAGTACGACCCCCCGGCTTTGAGAGTTTAGATGCAAGCGTATTATTTCAAGCTATGGGTTGATTGAACGTTGACTGAAGCACGAATGTGGTTTATCACTGCCACAATGTATCAGTTTACCCGCCTATTTGCGAAAGTGCCGTTGTTTAAATCATGCAAGGAAGAAAAAGAAAACTTGGGAATATCGCCTAAATTCTTTTTATAACACGTGAAATACGTGGAAAGTGTTTCACATAATAAGTTGTTCGCAGTGTTTATTTTTTAATTGCGCTATTTTCCTAAGTAATTGACAATCACAATGATTAGTCTTTCTTTTTTACCCCAGGATTGTTAAAGTTAAAGACCGCCCGATTACAGTGATCAAACATGCTTGTATGCTGGTGATAAAACGTTGAGCGAAAGTACAACTTAATTACCACCGGACACACGCCGCTTTCACTATCAGTATCACGCTCCCGATAGCTGCGGACTCATTACTAGAGGGCAGACAGGAACCGCGCGCACGGGGTCATCCGGCACCGTCGACCACATTGACCCTTAACATCAACAATGAGCCCTGCTCCGCAGACTACCGAGGCCCCGGCGTGCATACATGTGCACGCTCTATATATATATACGCAGACATGAAACAAAATAGGGAGAGGGGAAAACCTCAGTCGTGCAAAGGCCGTCCCCTTCATTGCCGCTCCCAAATTTAGCGGGGAGCAGTATTTCGGCCGCGCCGGTCATCACCGGCGCGGCTCGACACCACGGGCTCGCCACGGCGCAGGCGAGCCGGCGGAATTGAATGTTCCGGGAGTGATGGGTCCCCCGCACAACAATGGGTCCCGGCTGACTGGAGGGGCGTGCCGCGTACATCCATTATGCAGCGGGCAGCGTAGCCTTGGCGGCCGATACGCGCGGTCTCCCCAAGCAACGCAGAGGGAAACAGAGCCGCCGACACGGAACGACGACTCGAGATGACAACCACGGCGCGGACCCGGCGAGACACGCGGGGCAGTGCAGGAAGAGCAATTACAGGGAAAGGGGTATTAGCGGAGGGGAACGAGCAGTCGGCACGGTATACGCCATGCCCCTGGGAGTAGAAGGCATCTTTACAAACACGCGCGCTTCAGAGACGGAGTGACGCGCCCGTATAAAGCAGAACGTGGGAGCAGGATGAAATAATTACATTAAAATCGGGAGATGTAATTCCCACCGATCAGTGTGCAGAACGGAGGATATTGATAAGGCGCCTTGCCTGACATTGAAAGGATAGCAGAATGATTAGTTATATAATTAGAAATCTGGCAAAAGATAAGATTGGTTGCATTGAATTGAAACAGACCGCAAAGTGATTGTAGTAGAAAGCAGAGAGAGAAAAAAAAGGAGCAGAAGTATAGGAAAGATAATTTATTACTGTAAGCTTTAAACTATTGAACACAAGACCGGAGCAGTTGACTACGGCCGGACAGAGTGCGCACATATGGCCATTAACGCGCACTCTGGCACGGACGACCGCCTGAAGACGCAGCTGTAAACATTTCAGACACGCATTTTTAAACCAAGTAATAAAACTACAAAAAAACGCAGACGTGGCAATTTTGAACAAATTTTGAAAGCGCACAAATATGTCCGAGTGCACAATTCCCCCACGCTTCGTCCACTATAAATGACAGTGTATAAAATTACAAAGTTCAATTATATTAGTTTAATTGCAAACACTGTACATTTGGATTTGGATACAATATTATTTAAAATAAATGTTTACGCGATTTGTCCTAACAGTTGAAAACTTATAGAGAAACTGTCAATACAAGGAACAACACAATACCCAATAACAAAGGAACCTCTATGGTTTTGATATTCCTCTTCTGTCACGTGATGTCAGTCCCATTCACATTATCCACGGGCTACAATAACTGCAGTGCGGATACCCGAAATATCGGCCACCATAGGCGCTGCCATCAAAATCGGTCTGGCAAACTTCAAGCACATTTAGGAACGTCGCCGCGTTTAGTGCTTAAGATCCGTTCACACTGTTGCAACCGGGTTCGACCGAGAGAGACAAAACCGGTTTTTGAGCCTCTCTGCGATCTCTTAGGACCAGTTCTGCTGCAGCCGAGCTGGTCCTAAAGAGATCGCAAGAGGCTTAAAAACCGGTTTGGTCTCACTCGGTCGAACTCGGTCGCAAGAGTGTTGAACGGGCCTTTAAGCAACGCCTGTGCCTCCTTAACAGGATAGACTTCCTTAATCGCACCATGAAAAAGACACGTGTCTTTGACGTCACACAAACCGAGTAAACAGCAAACAATGCCAATAGTGCAAGAAGCAGCGATAAGTAAGAAAGAAAGGGAAATAGAAGCAAGTGGAGATCAGTGAACGAATAAAGAGATACTCGAGAGCAGCGGAGAGAAGGAAGGAGTCGTGGGTACAGAAGCGGAAGGGTTCCAGCCCCGACGCGAGCTCATTAGCCGATCGTCAAACGAGGGGCGATAGAGCTGCCACAAGCGGAAGCATTTTCGTCACGCGTCGCTCGAGGGTCTCCGCCGCTTTAGTGCGCCAGCGTGATTACGGGCAGAGAAACTAAAAACAATAATAACGAGCTGCTCTTTTTTTTTTTTTTTTGCAAGAAATGTTTTTTTTTGTTTGGAGTTTATTTTTTAGCTACAGCTTATTTTGATCTAAACCAAAAAGTTTACAAAGTACAACTTCAGATTTTTATCAGAAAAACTGCCGATGAATCGACAATAGTTTGAAGCCGCATCGGTCATTGCTAAGGGGTCTATATAAGTGCATAGCGTTTGTGAATAAAAGTATCAATTGTTTCATTATTTCTAGATATTTTGCTTTCCTATTAGTTGAGACGTGGGGCATGATATCAATCAGAATAATATCCAAGATTCTGATTGATGTGCAGTACTGCACATCGAAGCCGCTAAAAAGGCACTTATATGAATGGAGACTTTTCGTAGACTAAGCTGCGCATTGTGGCGGCGCGAGTCGAATCGCTTGCTCAACATAACGGCACAAGCTACCGCCAGAAACGCAATAATCTCGTGAACGATCAATGAAAGGTCTCCAGAATCTAAGGCCGGTGCAGTGTTTTCCGGGTCCTGAAAACTGACAAAGCATCAACATTGTAAAACCCGAGACGTAGGACAAAAAAGAGAAGAAAAAAGGGGACAACACAGACACAGGTCTCAAACTCAGCTGAACATTTATTCCCTCAGCCTCGCTTATAAGGACAACAAACCACCATCCACTGGCGCATGACGTCACACTGTCTAAACACTCTCACCCATCCTTTCCACAACCACCACCGCAGTTCGTAAACACGATCAATAAGCCAACTCCGACCCAGATTGAAACACATCCCCCCAAATTCAAAACTTCTGCGCCGACATCAGGCGGGAAGCAGCAACCACAATGATAGCGCAATTTTGTATGTTTTTGCCTTCTTCCAGAGTTTGAGCCTCTTTATGTAACGGCGCGTGCCTCCTCCCTGGGACGATGGGCCCCAGGTGGTGGCGCGAACGGGAACGTTGTAACCGCTCCCGCCTGTTTATATAGGAAGCTCCGCATATAACTCATTCGTCTGACGAAGGTGCTTTGTATTATTTTCGCTGCTCTTGACGGCTTCGTTCGGAATACGTATTGTTTTATGTACGCGCATTAAGCCGTTGATGGCACGTCCCATCCCTTGTTTTTGACTTTTTCGGGAGTTGTACCGGGAATTCGGCTATATGTGAACACGAGAGGTCTGTTAAAGGGATGGTGAACCGACATTTGGATTTCAGAAAAACAATGCGGGAGATGTAGGCTGGACGCTACAATCCCTACAACACTACTCGTAAGCCGATATCTCGAATGGACGGCCGTATTTTGAGAAAAAGAGGTCGAGATTGAACAAGGCCGACGAGGCGCGTGACGTAAAGATATCTCGTTTCCTCCTCTCTCCGCTTCGCTCCCTCAAGGCGGCGAGGCGGAGAAGACACTAGGCCGCTCCCTCTTCTTTTTGGAGAAACAGGACGTATACATACCTGTCAAATGCGCCTCCTTCTTTTGAAAAATAGGGTCATCCGTTTGAGATATCGCTGTATGAGTGATGTTTCGGTGTTTGCTAGCATCCGCTGCGCGCTTCTGCCGCGTGTTTTTGTGGAATCCAGATTTCGGTTCTAGCATCCCTTTAAGGACATGTACGTGCCCTTGCAAGGGGTCGACGACTGGATTGTTTACAGAATTGGTGGCGGAGGGCCGTTTTGGTTTCGAGATAGCGCCAACTCAGCTCATTTTTTTTACTTTTTGGTTGTCAGGGTATATGTAGCCGTACCATGGAGACAAGAATGGCGTGTTAGAAAAGAGAGTGAAAGAGAGATGAGGGTAGCTTCTGTGCAGGAGCGGGAGAGTAAGGGAAGTCGACTCAAGAGATTTCCAAGGAGACGCTCCGCAGATCTTTGAACCAAACTTAAGTCTATAATTTCAACCTCAATGACTTCGGTGAAACGCGACAAAGCGGCCCGCTGGCGGCCTCCTTAGGCGGTATTTTCTTTGCGCTCCCTCAAAAACGACAAAGCAACGAAGTACCCTAAAACAACGCCATGACTAACGACGCCAAAAACGAACAAAGCCATTGCAGGAAACATGCTCCACTAAACAAACGCAAAGCGCTGGGCGTCTCATTGCTGCGTTTGCCATGTGTTTGCCTTCTTCAACCACGATTGGCGACCCAGCATATTAGGTTTTCGTGTTGAGTTATCTTTTAGCACCATCTCTGTCCCTCGCCAACATCGTTGCCGTCTTATTCCGGCGGCTTTGTCCCATTGCATTCACCTACGTGTTTACCAATCTCCGAATTTCTGGTCGTACTTTTTCTCCCGCCATTGCTCAACAATATGATCAGTATACACCGCTTTACGTTTGGCTTCCGCACACCACTCGCACTCGAGCGGAATACTAATACCTGGCAACAAATTGAAAACTGCCGCCGACCTGCTGAAAAAGTTACTCCAGTCGTACTCGAAGACAAACAAATGGCGATCGCTTGCCCACACGCCATTTCTCCCGCAGCGTCCCTCTGGGGGAACTGCGGCTGCACGTCGACTCAGGCAAGGGCCGGTGTTGCCATCTCGCAGTAGCTATATGTAAAGCAACTTTCATGTTTCAACTCGTCGTTAAAGGGTGGCGCTGTTATCATTGCGCTCGGTCTCGGCGGACATGGCGGCCAGGTTTCCAGGGTGAATTTCCCCAAATGAGGGTTTTAGTAATGTGGCTTGCCGCACAGGCGGAGTTACGTTCCGAAACTTTAAAGTCAATCATTTACAAATTGTTCAACACAACCCGCCGATGAGTTGTATGCAACTTCCTAAGTAAACGGTTGATGAACGAATACATAAAACGTATTTTGCGATGCGTAATTCTTG
>JAZHYW010010521.1:0-61351 GCA_037355805.1 Ixodes ricinus | reverse complement strand
GGGCCCTGCAATCATAATTAAGCGTCTACGTTTTTTGCGGTTTCCACGTCTCTTGGGTTTCGGGCAAGCCAGCGGGCACGGAGAAAGTAACTAAATATCAGTGCGTCATATTTTAACCGGACGACTCGGAAACCTCCTCCACCGACGGGGGCGACCCGCGGTACCGAAAGCGTGCGATTTGTGACGTCTTAGGTCCTGGGCTTACTACTGGTCAGAGCCGCTAAAAGCTTTTTTTTTAGTCGAAATACAAAATATAAGTGGCGCGAACCGTTTCAATTATTTATAAAAGTAGTTTTTGTTCAGTATTTTAGATCAGAAAAGAAACAAATGCAGTTTATAAAGTACAGAAACAAGAAATGATCCGTCGACATACCCGCCACCAATCGGTGGAAAAGGCGGCGCATACTAGAAAGGAGTAGTGGGATCAGGCGCCGACACGGAAAGGTCACGGATGTACGCGGCGGCGCTGCGGCCGTAGGGACCGAAGGACCCGGCCGGCTCTGAGCGTTCCCAAGGCCTTCGGTGAGCAGCTTTGTCTAGCGGTTTGGCCGTTTCGCGGTATGGCAGCGCGAAGTGACTCCCATTCTGAACTGATCTTTACCCCGTGTTTGCTGTCGTTTGTGGCCAATGAAGTGTCATGCCGAATTTGTGTTTAATCGCGCAGCAAATGCAATGAGAGCCGCTCTAGCTGCCCGCTACATACAGCCTATCCAGAACACGCTTTAGTGGCGCCCTCTCGCGCCGTCGACACGGAGTACGGCAGCCGTGAGCGCTCGCTCAGCTCACTACCCCTAGTCTAGTTCACGGCCACTCAAGCAACCAAGGACGTCATGAAGGAGGTTATGTTTTGCTTGTTTTTGTAATTTTAATTTGCTTATAACTTTTAAAATAAAGCGAAATTCGAGAAAAGAAAAGTGTCATTAAGTTACTACGTTCAGTGCGCTCAGGTTTGGTGCAAATTAAAAATTAGTAAAAAAGGCCATTGCAGAGCCCCTTTAACAGTGTCGCGCAGTCTATGTACAGCATCCTGCGAGCTTTGATTGGACATGCGCGATTGTACTGCCTAGGCGCCAGGCTGTCCTTTCCAGCATGTCATGGGCATACTCGTTTACACTTTGCAGTCAGGAACTGTGTGTGTGAACAGTATTAGTGTCAGCCAGCACTTGACGCTTTGTTCTTAGAACTGAAAGGCTGCCATCAATACATTAAACACAAGACACATGTGCGTCGAAATGATGTGATCCAGCGTGCGAACATTCGGAAAGATGGCTGCTCCGGCGTGCCGCACACAGCAGTTTGCGACACATGCTTTGGATCTTGCATACGTTGGGTCGTTCGGGTGGGCTCCGCCCAGTTCAGGCAGATGCGAGGAAAACTGAAATTTTTTAAAGTTTAAGCTCTTGTTGGAATACTAAGCTTTTGTAGCGTTCCCCAAAAGACGTCAAATATATTGTGCTCAAATGCCAAAACCATGCATTGTGTCTAGCTTTTATAGATAATTATTTTGTTCTCAAGAGTCATTACTTGCGGCTCCTTTGGGCGAAAACTACGCTCCGGTTCAATTAGATGAGGGTTGCCGAGAGTCGGTGTGGATTTGTTTGTGATTTCGAAGTGCTTTTTGAGCAAAGATCTTGCTTCGAACAAGAACAAAGCCTTCAATGATGAACTGGATGAAGCTCGGGAGCGCGTAGTTTATTTGGTGAACAAACCGTTTATTCCATAATGGGAGCAACCAAAGCTAAGAAAGCCGTGAATGAGTCGGTACAATTTTTTTCAATCGGCGTTTGACGTTTTTTAGGTATTGATATAATCACAACATGACTGAAATTATGGTATCCAAACATTGTTAATTAATCACGTTCAAGCACCGCGTACAAACCACCGGTTGAACCACTGGTGGGCTCCTCGACCTTGCTGTTCGCAGGAGGAGAAATGGGAGGAAAGTGTCTAGGGCACGTTCCTCCCATTTCTGACCATTTGAAGCATGCAATCGTCGATTTATCTCGCCTTTCTTAGTATTTTCTGCCACAGCCACCGACGTGGTGAAATATGTTTGTTCGACGTAAATCTGTATGAGTGACTTTTTATATGTGGAACCGAAATATGCTGACGCCTTCAGGCTAAACTGTGCTTCTAATGTAGAAAGAAGTGCACAATGAGATTAGCTACTCATGCAATATGCTGGTACGGATATTGCAGCTGTGGATACCGTTTCACAGAGAAATATGTTTTCTTTCACTGCAGTTTGTGTCATCAGACATTGCAGCACATCATACCTATGACAGACGGTGGTGCCTGTCTTGTGCTGAAGACCTTCCAAGGTGACCTGGGCAGTTACCATACTTGTGAGCATGGGTGCTTCCATTACCTTGCCAAGGTAACCTCTAGACTTGGGCAAGTATCGCCTCATATGGAATGCCAAAACTTCTCTTTGCGAGAAAGGTCATAACCAAGCTGCACCAGAGCCTGCCTTGCTACCCCTAGCGTCACATGTAGCAGCGTCACTATAAGCGGCATTCCGTGTTTCCAGAATTAATCCTTCGTGGCATTTGGAGGGTGTTTTTTAAAGCTTACCTTTGTCGAAAATTTGATGTTTCTCAGAGCTTGTTTTGACTAAATTCTCAGTTTTTCAGAGTAATCCAGATATTAAATTTGCTTGCTGATTTTCCCGATTCTCAGAAAGTCAAAAGAAACAGAAATAGTAACCAGACACAAGTGTGGTTATTAATTTGTAGTCTCAATGATTACAGAAGGACCTGCCTGTGCCCAGATGAGGTTTCTTGAGCTGAATGTGGCGGTGTGACTCTAGATGCTCTACAACTCGCAGTGCACTTTAGTTAATACCAACTCTCCCACGACAAAACCTGCAAACCAGGGTTACTTATCTAGGTGTCGGTACATTTAAGCTATCAGTCTCCTCAATTCGGTCGCTGAAAAACTTTGTTTTCCACCCACCTTTTTAAAGGCTCCCTGACATACTTGCTTCTCACAGCCGTAGGTGCCACGGGAACGTGCTGCACGGCATGGCTGTGCGGGGTGAAATCTAGAAAGTTCTGCCGCCTTCGCTCGTCCCGCAAAATGTGCGGGCTAATGGCTTCCTTCATGATAGAAACTGTACCCCTCTTCATGTTACGAAGCCCAACTGGTTCGTTCTAAACTCTTATTTGTTTGGAGCATGGCTAGCACAGCCACATCAGATAACAGAATGGAACATATTTCTTTCGTGCTGCTCAGCAAACGTGGGGTGGGGTTCCGCAGGCTTCATTTGTCGCCATTGAAATTCTTCTAATCAGTTGGAAACAATTTCTACTGCCAAAACACAACCCTTTCCCACCCCTGACGTCACATATACTGATGTCACATAGACTAGGGGAACACAACTACAACATAAACAGAATCACTTCCGGACACTTAGGCATACATTGCCAAGATAGCAGATGTCAAGCAGCGTAATAAGTAAAAATAATAATCAACTAATTAGGGAAATTATTGAAGCTGAAAAGATATCGAGGTTAGAAGAAGGCTGTGTCACTAAGCCTTGTCTAAATTTATCAGAAAAAAGAATTAATTATCTTGCATCCAGATGAAACCAAAAATAACAAAAAAATGTCTTATTGTTTAAAAAGACAGGCGCAGGTAAAGAAAAAATACCAGTCTGAGTTGCAAGTCAGTGCTGCATGAATGTCTTCCTTTTGTGTGTGCCTGTGCCGGGTTGCTAATTTTTTGCACTGTGGAGAAGTATGCAACACCAGCTCGCCCAAACCTCCATCTTAACATATTTTTAGTGCTGCCAGTAGAAACTTTCACTTTGAAAATGCGATGAGGACCAAATTTGAAAATTAAATGTCGCCAAACAATGTTTTGCGGACGTAAGGTTTTGGTTACGAGGTCAGTCATTTCTACTGGTGTGTTTAGCCAATTTTGAAGCAAATTTGTGACCTTGAAAAAAAACAGGTGTACTGTTACATTCCTCTTAGCCTCCTGAAGATGTAAATCATTGGATTGAACCCCTACGACATTGTTTTGTCTCATAATTGATGCAGGTATCTTCTTTTTTCTTCAACTCAGTTCGACGTAGGAGCTGCCAAGGCGTCCTGTCCCTTTCACGTGAACAGTGGCCAGCACTGGAAGAAGCAATCTTTGGACTGCTGTAATCCATTCTTTGGGCAAGTGAATAAATTACTTTGAAGCAGAGACCTGGTGTTTGCACAGCAGCTCCACAGAACAAACAACACAAACACAAATGTTTCTGTGCCCAAAACCTTCGTAGCTGCTTGAGCTTATTGATCTGAGCTTGCAGGTTGCAATGTTAAGGCAAGATGCAGATATAGTTAACGTCTCTAAAAAAATTGGGGGCACCTTATGCTTGGATGTCTAGCTTGATCAACTTGGAACGTCCAGCCGAATTGAAACAAGGATCTAGCCGAACTGAAGCATGCAGCCGAATTGAAACTTGTAGCCGAACTGAAGATTTAGCCAAACTGAAGCGTCCAGCCGAATTGAAACTTCTAGCCGAACTGAAGCGTCCAGCCGAATTGAAACTTCTAGCCGAATTGAAGCTTCTAGCCGAATTGAGGATGTAGCCGAACTGGAACGTGCAGCCGAATTGAAACTTCTAGCCGAATTGAGGCAATAGCCGAATTGAGGCTTCAGCCGGATTGGGACGACACCGTATCATCTGCTATCAAAGCAAAGCGGAGTGTAATACATCAGAAATGGCTTTCATCGTTCCAATACGACACTGAGACGACAAGAACATCTTCATAATTAGATATCAAGAAGTTAGGATGCTTACAAAAAATTATTTACTTACTTGTAAGGAAAAATCTAGCCTCATATGGAGTCTCCACGCATTAGTTCATAGCAACGTCCCTAGCAACGGTTTGTTTGGATCCAGACGCCATGTTGTGACGTAGTCACTTACGGAGTCAATTGAAGCTACGCGCCCGCGCCAGTAACGGAGTATACATCTTTCCGTAAAACCGTACGAGGGCGCGTTCATTGCTGTGTTTGTGCCATGTGCTTCCAAAAGCTGCTCGAGTTTCAAATAGAAATCATTCACATCGACATCATTGATATCACATTCATTACCATACAATGGCAGCGTTACTGTAAAATTCTTCATTTCGGTTGCGTTCAAACAGAATATATATATATATATATATATATAATAAAGATACATGTAAGACGTTGGTATATTTCCTTCAACATCAGATTATCAATAGACTTAATTATTTATGAAAAAAAAATATAAAAGCGCTCTAAAAAGTACTTTGAAATCTGCTACCCACTCGCCTAAAAAAATATACGTTTAGGTCACTGGGGCCAAAAAATACACTTTTAGTCTTTTCTTGAACATTAAGAATCTTCGACCTCGGCGTACTATTTCGACAATATTGGGGTGGTTATTTATAAGGTCAGATAATTGGTAATCAAGTTGAATCAAACTACCATCAAAACGATGAGTTATATAGAGCGCCCTTCTGAACACCCGTCTTGAAAAAAAAAGTATGCTATTGCTTGTTTTATCACAGATCAAAATGCAGTCAAAGACTATAAGCTACACAAGCACAAACACGCATACTAATAGCGCAAGTCCATGGTGCATGGTTTGCGCTTGATTGCTTTGACCGGGGACAAAAACGCACTATAAGACGCTGAGCTCCGTGACATAGTGTTTCCTGGCTCTGCTTGATTGGCCTCATTGACCTGTTATGTCGGCTGCGCTCTGACTTACAGCGAAAATGAATTTAAACGTTTATGTCGTGCGAAAGCTCTTTCATTCACAAAATGCTGACAAGGCATGTCTTATATATCTTCTTTAACTTTTGATTACGTTCTTCACTGATTGATTGACTATGTTTTTAATTCTTAAATAGTTAAAACGATAGCTACTGGCTTGTGAGTCACTAACGAAATCGCTTTGCCAACCCGGCAGCGCGGAACAAAGCCAGTATCAAAGAACAAATTTTGCCCAGCTAGGCACTCTCGATCGGGTCGATGAGCTAGCTGGGCTCCGCTTCTGTGCGAACTGGGCACTGCTAGCACCACTGGCACGTTTGCTGGCATTTGTGTCAGCGGGAGCACGCGCTGAGCGCTGAACGTGCACGGGCGAGCAGCAGAAAGGAGGAAATTAAGAGCAGAGGAGGAACGGCACTGCCACGAGCCTGTTTTCTGGCCACACGGATGAGTGCCGCCATCTAGTGGTTGAACTAATGGCTTGTTCAAGATGGCCGCCGTGGGACCGCCGCCTTAAGAGTGTATGGGGGATCGGTGGCCGAGTGGTCTCAGCGCACACCAGCTCGGAGCACGTGGAGCGAAAGCTCGCGCTGCAGAACTCAGGGATCCTGGGTTCAATCCCCACCCCTGCCCGTTTCGATCTGGATGAGCATCGTACCGGCGTGCGGTCGTGTATCGCTACCGCGTGATGCACGTTAAAGACCCCAGGCTAGCGGTTGTATCGCACTGGCTAAATTGCTCATCTACAGCTGGGAGACTCGTCGCCCGTCGAGGCAGACCAAGTTCTAGGCTGTATAAACATACACACAACCCAAAGAGGTGTATGAGAAAATGACAACGAGCGTAGCATGATCATTCACGAAGAAGACGAAGCGCAGCTACACCTTCAGTTAATCATGGTATCAAAAAAGTTGGTTTTGAAATATGCTTTTAAAATGTATATTTTTAAGAGGTTGTAAACATAATGAGATGAAGAAACGTATTTTCCATTAGTAAAACGAAAGATATAGGGAATGCCCCATATCTGAGTAAAGAGCACTGATTTCTATTGAAAACAACAAAGAAAAGGGCAGGGTTAGGCCTTAGTGTGTTTTCCCACACGAGGGCCCCCACAGAGAAGCTTCATGTACTTTTCGTGGAAACGAACCAAGGCAATTAAAACTCTAGCAGGGCTGCTGACACCAGAACATTAAAAGGTCTACAGAAATTCGAAACTAAGACCGGAATATATCAACGAACGGCTATGCCTGTGAGTTATTCCTGAAGCTAACAAAGTTTATGTGAACCCAGCAATAAGAACGTTGTTATCTCCCGTCGTTCACTACGGCGAAGTCCGAAGTCGCGTGTCGCTTTTACCAGGCAAAAGACAGAAACAAAGCCATTAGCGTGCTGCCATCTGGTTTACTGCAAACTCAACATGAGACACGAAACGCGGCGCGCCAGCGTTTGAAATTGTCGTTCATGCGAAATAAATTAAACGCCACTCAACTAACTAAGAGTAGCGATGTTCTATTTGGGGATTACCCTGCATCGTACACCCAGAGTTAGAAGTAATCCGATACAAGTAACGGATTACTTGGAGACTGTTACTTTTTGAAGTTATCTTGTAATTGCCACGTTACATTTTTTGGGAAGTAATTTGTGATGTAATTTCGTACCAAAATATTCCTAACGGATTATTTTAATTACTCGTTACTTAAAAAAATATGAGCACAATACAGTAATTGGAGATATATGAGCAGAACATTCAGCAGCATAAAGACAGCAAGTTCAACAAAATAGAAAGCATCAGGCAGGGGAAATAGCTCGAGAAAAAAACACGGTTTTTTGTATGACCGGTCAGTGGTCACTAGGACCACTAGAAAAACGGGCAAGGCATGTACAAATATACAAAAGACAAAGATCACTTGAGACAACGCCGAGTGGGTTCTCGGTCACCTTCCATCGTGTGTTTCTTCTTCTCCTGGATATAGCCGATTCACACGACGGAGCGAATCGCGATTTTCGTCCGCACGCGGACCGTGCACCACGTGACCAGTACGTCACCGATTCCTGCGACCCGCGCCTCGTCCGCGGACGCGCGGACTGATAAAGTCGAGCGCCTTTTTCACTCGCGGACTTTTAGCGGGAGATCGACTTGAAAAGCGTTTTGTCTGGCAACGGTACATTGTTTTCTCTCATTTTTTTGTTTCTGGGCGATGAAAACAAAAATGGCGCATCGTTGTGTGTTGTGCGTTCGCTGGTTCATTTTGTCGCGCGTTTCTTGGTTTCACGTGTGAAAGAAACTGCAGAAACATGTCTGGCTGACGCGACGCAGGTTCCGGTACTCCTCCGGGTCCGCGTCAAGACTCGTCTAGCACGCCGCGATAATTCCTGCACGTCCAATCAGGATTTCACCGAGCAAGACCTCTCTTGTGGCTGTGCTGTACTTGAGTGTTGTGCACGAGCGCGGAGTGCGTGAAGGCATCTTCGAACGCCCCTTCGCGAGCCCAGAACTTCGTCGCTCCTACGCGGAACCCTTCTCGAGCAGGACCATGCCTGTGTCACTCTCATGCTTTGGGTCAGTAAAGCTTGTGGCGCTTCGCGCGAAGCCTATCACGGTGTTTTGTCTCGATCGGTACGTAACAGCGGCGTACGATTTATTATCGCGGTAGCAAACGTCGATTTCTCTCTTGGGCAACAGTGCCACAGTGCGGTGTTGGAGTTTCGCGGCACTGTGGGGTTGCGAACAGGTTTGGTACGTCCTCGCTGGCGTCTGCTCGTCGTGTCCCTCGTGTGGATTCGCTTGGGAGACGGACGATCCGCAGACATGTCGTCACGTGATCAATCCGTCCGCGGATCAGTCCGTCGTGTGAATCGGCCAATAGGAGAAAGCTCTTCGTGGTTATTTGTTTTTTTCTTTACACTGTTTCACCGTTTCCAACTTCGATGTCTCCCGTCACCTGCAAAGACATCAAACGCGGGTCCGTCCCCCTTCGATTTGCGGGTTCACAACTCGCGTAAAAGACGATGTAGCGTCACGCGAGGGGGTCGAATTCTTTTGTCTTTGATGTGCGCTACTCATTCTAGCACGCTCTTGAGGCACGGCTGAAAAGCGCCCGGCGTGAGGCTTAGAGCATCGTCGTCGAGGGTACGGACGATACTTCTTTTGGCTGACTTGATTGGGCACGGTGTGTCGAGCCCACTCCTCACTTTACAGTCAACTGTTACACATAGAGGGGGGGGGGCGTGGAAGGGATTAAGCCATCTAAGGAATGCTGACAGAAAGAAAGAGAGAACGCGTAAAAGTGGTGTGATCCCAAGGAGGTTATAAGTACTATACTTCGTTTCAGCTTCAGTCCGAGCGCAGCCAAAGCTACGTGTGGCCGGAGCCAATCAGACGCCGGCAATAGGTCACGCGATCTCGCCTGCACCTTTGTATCACTCCGCTGCCCCGCTGGTCGTCCATGCCGCCCGCGCTCGCCGAGTATTTCGTCTGCTACGGGTGTATCAACGGTATCGTCTGCTACAGGTTTAAAAAATGCCCTTTCACGTTCTGAAATTTAGTCACAGGGGATGCCAGTACGTAGGCTGGCCGCTGCCGTCTGTGTATGAGCTTTCCACCTGTTCGGCAGAGTTTCGAGATGTAAGTACAGGTTGCAAGGTGCCCGGTGACCCGGCCGTTGGTGTTTCCTTGTATTGTCTGGATATACCAGGGCTCGAGGCGCAGTCCTTTTCACCAAGCTTCTCGGCGTTCAATGTGATCGGCAGGTAAAGGGGTGCCCTGAGTTCGCCGCGTATCAGTGAATTGTAGTGGTCCGGACGCTTTTCTTGTTTACAACGCATTCGCGGTACGACGCGGCCGGAGTCTCCTGCCGAATTTGAAAGCAGACATTCATCACGACCTCTCGCGCCTGACGCCAAAACATGCCTTTGCGAAAGGACGTTTTGAAGCGACTCGGTGAGGAAAGCAGCGAAGCACATTATTCGGCCATTACGGGAACGAAATCACACCACGAAAAACTGAGCGCTGCAGCCGTGTTGCCAGCGGATGTACGTGCTTTCACCAAACCACATGCAGTTACATATATTAATAAAACCATAAACTTGAGATATTTAATTCCTTTAGTTGCAAATAATTCTCAGCAGTACATATCTGGAATATTGTGCAATGTTTACGCACAAAACAGTTACTAAAAAAAAAAAAAACTTTTGCGGACTACTTTGTGGTGCGTAGGAATGCTCTTCTCGAAGTTGCGAACCGTCCCTCAGCCTTTGGCTGCGCTCGGACGGAAGCTGAAACGTATATAGGAGGCGGCACATTGCAATATTGGTGAAGCCTAGTCAGCAAAAAGTGTAAACGATATTGTGCCCAACTTGACTGCATGTCTCTCTGCAAGGGCGGTGCGGACATGTTATGTGCGAGATGGATGGTTGATTGTAGAAGGATTCCTTGCAGGCTTGCGGGCGCTCCGTCCGGTAGGTTTCTCAGATCGAAGGCTAGACGGAGACTAGCTACGGTCACGTGGTGTGGTCATGTTGGGTTGATAAGTGAGGAGAGTAAGAAGGAAAATGAGGTAGAGGCGAGGCGTCAAGGAGCATGACTGTGGAGGCTACGCGCAACACCTCCTAGAAGACAAGGCCGTAGTACTCTCCTCGTGACGTCGCGAAGGAAGGCCATCGGGGGCGCGCGGCGAAGCGAAGGCAACAGCGCGTGGATCGACCGTCGTAACACGCTTTTAGTCACATCCGCGTGTCTTATTAGCTAAAACTAAAGCTGCTGGATACAACGGGTCTGGAAACATTTTATTACACGGGCAAAATATTACACCGCTAAATAATCGGGATGAAATGGTACGGAGTAGGCGTATAAGAGAAAACATTGAGCCACGCAATAATTGCTGTAGGAATGCATATTTCATACAGAAATACTGCGACAAAATGGCGAGAAACGCAGTGATTGGATACAGGAAAATAAATCACAGTTAAAGATCAGGTAGACGTAGTCAACGGACACGGCTAGACAAGTGTCACTTACGATCATGTAAGCGATGTTATCGCGTGCAGTCACTCAATTCTTGCATCATACCCCGGCCACACGCAGAAGTAATGTAATTTCGATCGAATGACATTATGGGGTCGACAAATCAGCTTGCGACGGTCGATATAATCACTCAAGACCTCTACCTGATTAAGTCCCATATCGTTTAATGAAAATATATTAACTTGTCCGTGTGGCAGGGGTACTAAACTTACTATTTACAGTCAACTAATTTACTTCTCCTTATGGGCTCGAGCTGCCTTAGAACAAAATATCTGATTTTGTATACAATAATACTATTACCTTAAATACAGTAGAGATTCTAGTATAAAAGCAGTAAAGGCAATAAAATAACATTAGTATAAATAAACACATAAGCACAAAACAACGCACTTTGTATAATCACACAAACTTGTTATTCACCTTTCCAGTGAAAACTAGAATATTACTGCGCATATTTACAAATGTCGACGCAACCGCACACGGATAACGACGAACAAGATGCCATTCTGTCACGAAAAACAAAACGAAAAAACAACCCGACCGCAGCACTTCACTCGCGCCCCACATGACCAAGAAAGCCCGTAAATAAGTTGTTACTCACCTGTCGATCGCATCCATTCGTCCCACAATATCCGTGGCGAAAACATTTGAACACGAACTTTAGGTCTCTCTCTATCGAAAGAGAGGTCTATCGACAATCGACCTGCAGTGTCATCGTTGGCTGACTGCCACTTATGTCACTCAAACCGTGTAGGATCTTGTTCCATGAATCCACGTAAAATGCAGTAGTATCAAGCGAAGCACAAAAACTACCCGAGATCTGCGGTGACGATCAAGAAACCACAGGAAGGATCAAAAGAACCACACACACACACACACACACACGAGCAGCGAACGGCAGCAGTGTGGGAGGCTAACCAGCTCAACGTCGTCGACCCATCTCTTGCTCGCGTGCGCCCCTGCAGCGATGACTGGATTCTTTCCGGTTCCCTTCCCTTCTCAAGGTCTCAGGGTTCCTTTTTAGACAGTCAGCAGCTCACACACAACGTAAATTTACCAGTATCGGAGCCCGTACGAGAGAAGAAAACGTCGCAGCGGACCGGTTCATTCGAAAGGCGTTGGGATCTGCGGGATTTCCGTACCACCTGATGGCACGCAGTCCCGCGGCTGCGGGGATAGTCATAAATTAAAAACATTCGTACTTTCAACCTTGATAGCGCGTTGCAGGTTATTTTTATATTATATATATAATAAATTGCACAATACCGCGCTTTTAAAAACATGAATCAATGCCAGATAAACGCTCCCGAGCAATTGCCCCGCGCCGCTCTGACGTTTTTTTCACGTCGATGCGTTCGGTGCTGGCAGCATTTTCACACGTAGTTGCGCTATGGACTTCGGCTTCCTCCACGACAGTGACGTAACCACTCAGAGCGCTCTCGCAATTCTCTTCACAGGAGGTGTTGTTACGCGGCTGACGTCAGCGCACTCACCTACCCTTCTATCCTCCTTGTGCGATCCTCTATTTTTTTTTTTTTGTGAGACCGATGGTTATTGCTTCTCTCGCTCTCCATGCCCACCCCTCCCGTGGCCTCCACGAATATTGGTATGAAAGTGAGAACCGATGAACGATCGATAACCCGTAACCGCCACTTTTTCTCTGACGGGTCGAGTTTTCGGTCATGGATTGTTCGTCGTCTCCATGGCCATCTCTTAATGAGATGTTCAAAATTCAGGGCATTAAGGAGAACGAAAACCTTGAGTTTCAGTGCATACTTTGCTTGTCGAAAAATACACATTGTCGTCAGCAAGAACAACAAACTCTAATCTGCGGAAACACATCAAGCTAAGCTGGGACACCTGCATTCTGCATTGGCTATACATCGTAATGTTAGAGCCAAGTTTTTCTTTTCTTGTGAATAACAGGCGAAACACCAGAGTCAAAAAGGAGCTTTCGTAGATCACTTCTTTAGCTCCGAATCTCGTAGCGGAGGTAGACGCTGCTACTGAGCATGCGCACCGCTAGCTTTGTCTGCACAATTCCAGGCATCATTTCCAGGCCGTAAGCTAGCGGGATGGCAGGTGTGGTTGCAGCTTTCGGTGCCTTGTCAGCTTACAGGTGAACGGAGTGCACCAACACTCTTTCTTTTAAATGCAATATTTTATTATTACAATGGACTACCATAATACGGGCGTATGAAAATGAAAAATAGTGCTGCCTAAAATTTTTGAAAAAAATATCAAAATTGTTTTCATTGTTTTCTGTATAAGTGTACAGAAAAAGTAACGTGAAAGTAATTTGTAACGTAACGAGTAAAGCAATCCGTTACTTTTCAGCAGAAAGTAATTTGTAACGGCAATCCATTACATTTGAGGATCGGCGATTTTTAATTGTAATCCATTCGATTTTTCAAGTAACGAGAACAAGTCTCCATATACCTGTATAAATACCGGACCTCACCCAAGGTTCAAGCAGGGAATGTCGAATTGCTCACGGTCGACATGTAAAATATGTCAGTTTGATGGTAATTCGTGGCGAAGAAATGATTATGGCGGTTTTGGCGGATAAGCTAGCATATTTATTAAGATGACAACAGTAGGGCTGCGGCTTTAGAGCTCCGATTGAATATCGTTGACACCTCCGCCTGTCTTTTTTCTTGGAACAACGATAAGTGGACCTTATCACTGTATAACTTCGTGCGCCTTCGTCAGTTAGTGTTCGACCTTCCCAATCTCGCTCTCCTCCAGTAATATCAGTTTCAGTCTCCTTGGAACATCCGCCTAGGAGGTTACCGACCTCGTTGTGCCGGAGCTTCAGGGCATGCAGGCCGTTCTTGTTCTCGGCAGAACTCGTGTACAAAATAATAAAAAAAGACGTAAACAAATTGAGGTGTTTCATAAGCATTTTTATCAAAAGTCAACAACATTTCCCCAAACTTTGATAATGCAACCGAATGTAGAGCTAGCAGTCGGGACCAGATGCCAAAGCTTCACTGCTTGCCGTTATTTGATAAAAAAATTACGAGCGATTTTCGACACTTTTGATTAGATAAGAATGACCGACGAAACCTCGAAGATGTGGAGCAGAAAGGCGTCCTCAATAAAAATTTGCTTAAGTATATGTTTTTCTTTTTTTCAGTTGAGAAAAATAAACTACAAGCAAGAACAGTGTAAATGTTTTTCGGCACACGCTGTACTTTTTGCTTTAAACAGATTCCGTAGAACTGCCACCACAATTGGAGGCCTCAACTCAAGGCGCCGACATGCGGATCCCCAGTTAGTGGGTTCATAACCAGGCCGAGGTGCCCGCGGTTTGACGGTGGAATGTCGGAAGATCCTCATGTGGTCGAAATTATTCATGAGCCCTTCGCTCGAACGTGTCAAACGCCCTTTGTTGGTTTGGCGCGGGAAACCCCAAAATTTACATACTTGTCCTGGAGAACCTCTCACATGTGCCCCATGTGCCCATGTTGAACCTGAAACAATCAAACCAAACTACACCAGCTACACACGCGAGCTTACGTTCAACGGTCCGTATGTCAGGCTGATGCTATTGTTGAACTGAAAATATTTTTTCATCGTATCGTGTGTTTTCTGTTTAAAATTAGCAGCGCGTAGAGTTTTTGTCAGGTCAACTTAGCCTTACCTTTAAGAGTAAAAGGTTTTAAATTATGATTGCTAACAAAAACGAATGCTTTATTGTGTAAAAAAATACTTTTTGAAGGAATTTATTTTTTTTTTGAGTGCCCTCCAAATTTCGTGTTAACTATCCTTGATACGAAAGTTATCACCGCGCCCTAAAAATAAAATGGACAAAAGAGTGTATCCAATTTATGTCAAATTGAGCGTATAAATCTAACTAGTCTCGTTCGTGCTGAACAAAAATCTAGAAAGAGTGATAGTCAATCATGAAGTGTCAAGGTAGCGTTCAATCTTGAAGGGAACGACAAAGAATATTTGCAAAGAGTAAGATGCATGAGCGAAGATGCCTCGTCCAGTATAATATATGCGTCGTCATCATCACTCTGTAGCTGATGCCTTATTTTTGAAATTTTGATATGATTTAACCTCTCGGCAATCTCCCTCGAAAGATAGCCCACCGAGAGAACATTTGGTGAAAATAAGAAGTGGGCTAACATTTCGGTGAGCAATCAAAAAACGTAGAAAAAATTGTATTTTTTTAGATAGATTATGTGTTTCTGACAAACTTGTTATTGCGACGAGGGACAATGAAGCGGAGATGACTCTACTTCCCAGTCAGCAATATTCGCTTTTATCTCGCCTTAGCTAACTATACGCATTCACGCCAAGGTCATCATTGATCCGAACACTACGATCACCGGGAGTGGGCTAGCTTTCGGTGTCTCACAATAAAATAGCAAATAAAGCCAAAAATAGGCGTGGGTTACCTTTCGGGGTGGGGCATATCTCGGGATATTGATGTAGACATATCAGGGCGAGAAAAGATTGCGCATGCAGAAGGGCTGGGGTAATTATAGCTGTAAAAAGAAAGAAAGAAAAAAATCAGCAGAACCCATCCTTTGGAAATGATTATCTACGTTAATGCGAATAGCATCAAACGGTGCGGAGTTATGCGCGTTCGTCAGGTGGCCGGCACACTCTAGATACGCCAGCCCACTCTTGAGGCGATTCTAAATTTGTTGACACTTTCACAGCCCTGCGCACGATCTCCGCAGCCCAGCACGTGCGTTTGTGTCACTTAGAAGGCGAGCAAAGCACGCGCCATACGCACAAACACTCAAAATATTACCGACCAGACTTTCTGGCGTCTCAGCTAGTCTCAACCAACGGTATTTAAACGGTTGTTTATATCTTACCATAGACGATTTTCAGCGCAGTTAGCTGCGGTGCGCGCGCGTTCCATGCACGAGGGTTCATTCCGCTCTCGTGAGGCTGAGCACGGCCGTTACATCACCCTCTCCCGAGCGCGGGAGAGGGTGAGCTAGCGGCCGTGCTCAGCCTCACGAGAGCGGAATGACCTCGTGCATGGAACGCGCGCGCACCGGTACTGTGACAGCGCTGTAAAGCGCGGCCTATGGTAAAGATATAAACAACCGTTTAGAGTACGCTGAATGACTGCCTTCATAGCTCTGTGGTTAGCGCGTCTGCCTGCTGATCAAAGGGTCAACGGTTCGAATCCCAGCCGGCGCCGGTCTTTTTTATTTATTTATCGACCCGCGGCGTAAGAGGTTAGATAGCCAGATAGATAGATAGATAGATAGATACATAGGCGAAAAGTGCGTGAAGTATCCAAAGAATGCTATTCGCATTAAAATGCTATTCGCATTAAAAAGCTGCGTAGATTAAATTGTTACTAGCGACACACTAGACTTTGAATTCAGATACGGCCTAATTAAATAAAATGGGTGTCTTTTTCTATCCAGCTTCTTGAAATCTTATGTGACGAGCTACTGATGGTTTGTACCATGTAGATATTGTGGTTGACCCAGTGAAACTAAAAATCTTTCTTCTCTGGTAGATAAAATTGTTTCCAGTGGTCTGTCGGGGACTTTAATAAAATAATATATTTCATGAAAACACTACATTTGCGCCGCACGTATTTTTTTTTTTGAAATGGCTCTGTAGGTCGACCTGATTGGAACGGTGCTACCGAGAGGCTCGGTAGCACCGTTCCAAGCAGGATGGTTAATCCTTTCTGGTTGTTCACGCAGATTTTGTTGTGGCAGTCAACATCTACGACGCCGCATGGAACAAGTCACCATGACTTTGCAAGCCCGAGGGAGATCGGATATCACGGCTTTCGGGAAGGGAATTTTTCGGCGATTCCTGGCTCATCGGCTTATCTGAGGATTGAAGACCGCGTAAACCAGCGCATGGCCCCAGAGCGACACCTGGCCCTGGATCATCCTTTCGGCACGCTGGCGACGGGAGCGACATCTACTCACCTACAAGACCGGCGCCAATGCAACAGCGGCTTCAGAGGGCTCGGTAGCACCGTTCCAAGCAGGATGGTTAATCCTTTCTGGTTGTTCACGCAGATTTTGTTGTGGCAGTCAACATCTACGACGCCGCATGGAACAAGTCACCATGACTTTGCAAGCCCGAGGGAGATCGGATATCACGGCTTTCGGGAAGGGAATTTTTCGGCGATTCCTGGCTCATCGGCTTATCTGAGGATTGAAGACCGCGTAAACCAGCGCACGGCCCCAGAGCGACACCTGGCCCTGGATCATCCTTTCGGCACGCTGGCGACGGGAGCGACATCTACTCACCTACAAGACCGGCGCCAATGCAACAGCGGCTTCAGAGGGCTCGGTAGCACCGTTCCAAGCAGGATGGTTAATCCTTTCTGGTTGTTCACGCAGATTTTGTTGTGGCAGTCAACATCTACGACGCCGCATGGAACAAGTCACCATGACTTTGCAAGCCCGAGGGAGATCGGATATCACGGCTTTCGGGAAGGGAATTTTTCGGCGATTCCTGGCTCATCGGCTTATCTGAGGATTGAAGACCGCGTAAACCAGCGCACGGCCCCAGAGCGACACCTGGCCCTGGATCATCCTTTCGGCACGCTGGCGACGGGAGCGACATCTACTCACCTACAAGACCGGCGCCAATGCAACAGCGGCTTCAGAGGGCTCGGTAGCACCGTTCCAAGCAGGATGGTTAATCCTTTCTGGTTGTTCACGCAGATTTTGTTGTGGCAGTCAACATCTACGACGCCGCATGGAACAAGTCACCATGACTTTGCAAGCCCGAGGGAGATCGGATATCACGGCTTTCGGGAAGGGAATTTTTCGGCGATTCCTGGCTCATCGGCTTATCTGAGGATTGAAGACCGCGTAAACCAGCGCACGGCCCCAGAGCGACACCTGGCCCTGGATCATCCTTTCGGCACGCTGGCGACGGGAGCGACATCTACTCACCTACAAGACCGGCGCCAATGCAACAGCGGCTTCAGAGGGCTCGGTAGCACCGTTCCAAGCAGGATGGTTAATCCTTTCTGGTTGTTCACGCAGATTTTGTTGTGGCAGTCAACATCTACGACGCCGCATGGAACAAGTCACCATGACTTTGCAAGCCCGAGGGAGATCGGATATCACGGCTTTCGGGAAGGGAATTTTTCGGCGATTCCTGGCTCATCGGCTTATCTGAGGATTGAAGACCGCGTAAACCAGCGCACGGCCCCAGAGCGACACCTGGCCCTGGATCATCCTTTCGGCACGCTGGCGACGGGAGCGACATCTACTCACCTACAAGACCGGCGCCAATGCAACAGCGGCTTCAGAGGGCTCGGTAGCACCGTTCCAAGCAGGATGGTTAATCCTTTCTGGTTGTTCACGCAGATTTTGTTGTGGCAGTCAACATCTACGACGCCGCATGGAACAAGTCACCATGACTTTGCAAGCCCGAGGGAGATCGGATATCACGGCTTTCGGGAAGGGAATTTTTCGGCGATTCCTGGCTCATCGGCTTATCTGAGGATTGAAGACCGCGTAAACCAGCGCACGGCCCCAGAGCGACACCTGGCCCTGGATCATCCTTTCGGCACGCTGGCGACGGGAGCGACATCTACTCACCTACAAGACCGGCGCCAATGCAACAGCGGCTTCAGAGGGCTCGGTAGCACCGTTCCAAGCAGGATGGTTAATCCTTTCTGGTTGTTCACGCAGATTTTGTTGTGGCAGTCAACATCTACGACGCCGCATGGAACAAGTCACCATGACTTTGCAAGCCCGAGGGAGATCGGATATCACGGCTTTCGGGAAGGGAATTTTTCGGCGATTCCTGGCTCATCGGCTTATCTGAGGATTGAAGACCGCGTAAACCAGCGCACGGCCCCAGAGCGACACCTGGCCCTGGATCATCCTCTCGGCACGCTGGCGACGGGAGCGACATCTACTCACCTACAAGACCGGCGCCAATGCAACAGCGGCTCCAGAGGGCTCGGTAGCACCGTTCCAAGCAGGATGGTTAATCCTTTCTGGTTGTTCACGCAGATTTTGTTGTGGCAGTCAACATCTACGACGCCGCATGGAACAAGTCACCATGACTTTGCAAGCCCGAGGGAGATCGGATATCACGGCTTTCGGGAAGGGAATTTTTCGGCGATTCCTGGCTCATCGGCTTATCTGAGGATTGAAGACCGCGTAAACCAGCGCATCGGCCCCAGAGCGACACCTGGCCCTGGATCATCCTCTCGGCACGCTGGCGACGGGAGCGACATCTACTCACCTACAAGACCGGCGCCAATGCAACAGCGGCTTCAGAGGGCTCGGTAGCACCGTTCCAAGCAGGATGGTTAATCCTTTCTGGTTGTTCACGCAGATTTTGTTGTGGCAGTCAACATCTACGACGCCGCATGGAACAAGTCACCATGACTTTGCAAGCCCGAGGGAGATCGGATATCACGGCTTTCGGGAAGGGAATTCTTCGGCGATTCCTGGCTCATCGGCTTATCTGAGGATTGAAGACCGCGTAAACCAGCGCATCGGCCCCAGAGCGACACCTGGCCCTGGATCATCCTTTCGGCACGCTGGCGACGGGAGCGACATCTACTCACCTACAAGACCGGCGCCAATGCAACAGCGGCTTCAGAGGGCTCGGTAGCACCGTTCCAAGCAGGATGGTTAATCCTTTCTGGTTGTTCACGCAGGTTAGTAACAAATATCGTGTGATTAAGTCCTTGCGGGACAATTCTGTAACGCTTGTTGTGCTGCCGAGCCCTGGCTTTATTCTTGTCACAATGTCTGAATGTTGGGATGCTTTTCTAATACTGCTTCAATTATGTGGTGATGTTGAGCTGAATCCGGGACCCGTTACACTGCAGCAAATTTTGGAAGGGCAAAACAGAATAGCAGGGGACATAACTGAACTAAGTAATCATCTTGGCTCGTTAGATAGGCGACTGGGGGCGATCGAGGCGTCGGTTTCCCGTTTTAATGAAATGGCCCAAAAGTTTGATTGTGCGCAGGAAAAAATAGTGAGTCTTGAGTTGTGCGTTCAAAACCTAGCAAGAAAAGTTGATGACTTGGAAAACAGAAGTAGGCGTAACAACCTCATCATCTATGGAATCAAGGAGCCTGACAACGAGACGGAAGCGCAGCTAACAAATAGTGTAGTCAACGGAGTATTCATGGAAAGACTAGAAGTCGAGGTTAAAAGTATCGAAAGAATCCATAGACTTGGAAGACGCACTTCCGACAAGATTCGCCCTATCATCATGAAGCTTGGAAACTTCACAGAAAAAAGGAAGTGCTTAAGAATGCGCGTAAGCTAAAGGGGTCTAATATTTTTATTAACGAGGATTTTTCTTTACATGTGAGGACAGTACGAAAAAAACTGTGGGACAGTGCTAAAACTAATAGAGATGGTGGAGAGAAAACTACATTAATTTTCGACAAATTAAGGGTAGGGGACATATTGTACGCCTGGGACGTAGATAAGGATGAAAGAGTGCAACTTCCAACACGCGCAGAATACAGGCCCCCTGATCACTCCGAAAATTGACCAGTCATCTCAAACGGCGATAATAATTTGATTATTATAAATGTGAACGCCAGAAGCATAGTCAATAAAGTCGTTGATCTTGAGCACATCTTGGTTGAACATGACCCACACGCTGTCATCATCACTGAAACCTGGCTGAATCCATCTATACTAAACAGCGAAATCATCCCCCCAGGCTACAAACTTTTTAGAAAGGACCGTGAAAGCAGAGGGGGCGGTGTCGCTATTGTTGTTAAAGACTGTTTGGATTGTGAAGAGCTAGATGGTGCCCCTGATATAGAAAACAAGTGGTGTAAGATTAAGATTGGCAAAGTTGAATGCATATTGGGAGCTGTATATCGACCGCCTGGAATGGGAGTAGAATTTGTAAATAATCTGAACGACTTTTTGGATCAACTACGTGCACACTCCCGGAAAGTTATCATTGCTGGTGATTTTAATCTTGGTAGCATTGACTGGGATGGTCTAGTTTCAACATCTCATGAAACCTTAGTGTCCTCTGCATTACTGGAAATGATTTTTTCGCATAATCTCACTCAAGTTGTTAAAACTCCCACGAGAATTCAGGGTTCGTCAAGCTCGATCCTCGATTTGTTTTTTGTCACTGACAATTTTCTCCCAACTAGCCACGACTGTAGGGTATTGCCCGGTATCTCTGACCACTGCATGGTTGTTTTATCTCTTCCCATCCAATCGCTTTCTCACCCTAAATTTGCTTACAGTACGTACAAGGATTTCAATCGGGCTGATGACGTAGCTATTCTGGACGAGCTAGACTGGTCATACGAAACATTTGAGAGAATTGCTGACGATCCTACGGTATCGGTTAACGACTTGTGGATTTATATGAAGGAAGTTATTACCAAGTGTATAACAAGGTATGTACCTACTACGACTAAAAAGAAGGCAACGCACAATCCCTGGATAAATAGAGATGTTATTCACGCAAAAAGAAAAATATCGCGCTGTCGAGCACGGATTCGTCAAGTACCCGACCCGGACGGACGCAGTAAATTAGGAACGCTAAGTCAAAATCTTAAATCACTGATTAAAGCAGCGAAAAATAAATACTACAATATAACTATGCCAGCTTTTCTAATTTCATCTCCTCGCAAATTCTGGCGGCACCTAAAACCAGCAAAAGAGGGTGTAGGAAAAATTGAGGTTGAAGGACGTACGATCCAGGATGAATACGAAATAGCAAGTTGTTTTAATCACTTCTTTTCAACCGTATTCTCTACGGACGATGGGACTACGCCTGTGTTCGACAACCTAGAGGATGTGCCTCCTATCCCCGATGTAAGTTTATCTCTTGATGGTATTGTCGACTTGTTGCTTAACCTAGATTGCAAGAAAGCAACCGGTTACGACAAGATCCCGAATACGTTTCTGAGACGTTACGCTGAATCACTGTCTAACTATGTTATTATTATTTTTAAGAAATCTCTTTCAACAGGATTACTGCCTAATGACTGGAAGATTGCTAAAATCGTACCTGTTTTGAAGTCGGGTAAAGCTTCATCCGTTAACAACTACAGGCCAATTTCGTTAACATCAACATGTGGAAAACTTCTTGAACATATAATTTCGAACCATATACATTCTTTTTTGAGAAATCATAACTTGCTGAATAGCTTTCAGCATGGATTTCGCAAGGGGTTGTCTACTGTCACTCAGCTTGTTGAAGTTGTGCATGATTTTTCCGAGATTTTGAACCGCAGGGGTCAGGTTGACGTCATATTTTTAGACTTTAAGAAGGCGTTCGATAAGGTTAACCATAGGAAGTTATTGATCAAAATAAAATCTATTTTAAAGAATCCCGTATTAGTCAGATGGATAGAGATGTTTTTATATGAACGGAGGCAATTCGTAGAAATTAAAGATAGGCACTCCGATATGAGTGATGTCAAATCGGGAGTCCCCCAGGGCACGGTCCTCGGACCGCTATTCTTTCTAATATTTATAAATGACATAGTGAAAAACCTTACCGTCCAGGCTAGATTATTCGCCGATGACTGCATACTGTATTCAGAAATTAAGACGCCCATGGACCAACTTAACCTAAATACATGTATTGCGCGCATTGGTGAATGGTGCAATACATGGCAAATGTCGTTAAATTTTGAAAAAACCGTTTGCATGACAGTTACTCACAAAACTAAACCCAGTGTGTTTGTATATGAGCTAGAAGGAAACCCGATTGAAAGGGTTAGCAAATACAAATATCTGGGTGTGACCATTTCTCACGATCTACGCTGGGGTACGCACATAGATAATGTTGTTAAAAAAGCGAACGCCAAATTAAGGTCGGTTCTCACATGCAGCGAAGCGCTAATGCTAGCGCTCCTCACGTGCCGTCAGCTACTTATCGTCTGCCATGAGCAACAGTTTTGACGGTGAGATACAAAGCTGGTGAACGCTCCCTGTCAGCACGCGCTTAGCGCTGAGGTAGCGCTACGCTTGTAGCGCTCCGCTTCGCGTGTGAACAGGCCTTTATGGTACTTAAAGGGCAACTCCGCTCAATTCCGAAAAATTTAGGCTTACATGTGATTCCATTTCACAAAGTACTACTAAACAGCTCTACGTCTTCGGATTCGCGAAATGTGGAATATTATTTGTGTAATCTTAATTTAAACATCAGCTGATACCGAAACCGAAACTTCGGTTGCGTCAGGCAACATTGGTCTCGTGTCCTCAAAGTCATGGCCACGTCACGTCGAACCACGTGGTCTTGTGACGTTCGTGGGGGCGAGGTACAGGACACGCGACGCGGGCAGGTCAGGGCAGGTCGCTTCGCATGGCGTGGACGGTGATGGCCCGGGGGAGAGGGGAAGGGGAGAACACGAAAGAGGAGAGGGGGAGCGGAGAAACCGGACATGCGATAAGCGCGCAGGGCAGCGCAAACTAGCGCATCCGCGTTACGGTGATCACGTGGACGCCGTAGAGCCAACACCGCGAGGAGAAACTCATGACGTCATCGTTCAATTTCGCTCTGAGAAGTAAAAACAAACAAAACGTGAGAATGACGTAGTCATGACTCTGGCGTAGTGGTTCAACGTTGGCCGCTCCAACTCCGTCGCATTGACTGCGCTGACGATTGCGCCTCACGTCGCATGCTAGAGTTGGCAGATTTCGGCGACTTGGCTCATTCGAAAGTTTGCTGGCCAGTTTATTAAATATATAGACGGAATTAGATCGTAATATTTGACATGGGGTCTTCCTATATGATACTGAAGAGGGCTGCATAGTTTTCTAAATATCAAAAATGAAGCGAGAGTTGCCCTTTAAGACGGTCCCTAAAACTGAGTTCAGTCAACACAAAACTTTTGGCATATAAAACGCTCGTCAGGCCGGTCATGGAATATGCATGCGAAATCTGGGACCCCCACACTAAGCAAGATGCCCTTAAATTAGAAAGAGTGCAGACGCTCGCTTTGCGCTTTATTTTTTCTAAATATCGTCGATTAGATTCGCCAACGGCTTTGTACTCGAGAGCCAAACTTTCGCTACTAAAGGCTAGGCGTAAAGAGAGAAGGTTAAAATTTCTTTACATGGTTCTTAATGATTATCTACAGATTGACAAGACAGCTTACTTAATTCCCGATGCGTCTAGAATTACACGTAACAAACATAGTCGTGCCCTTCACCAGCCCTGCTGCGTCAAAGACTGTTTTAAGTATTCTTTTTTCCCCTCACGATAAGCGATTGGAACTCTCTCCCAGAACGAGCAGTATCGTGTAAATCGCTGGAATCTTTTTGTTCTTATCTTGCATTTGATGACGTGGGCAGCAATCCTTGAAATGGCATGTTTATTTAGCTACTATTTCCTCTTTTTGTCGCTTCATGTCTTCCAGCCAGCGTCATTCTTGCATTGTTGTATTGATTTTACATTTTTTCCCCAGTGCCGAATGATTCTTTTGTAATATATTTTTAGGACGGGTTTGCAACGAACGCAGTTGTCAAGTTTTTGTTGTTTGTTCTTTTTTCCTTAATGTGTCCAGACCAAGTTTGAAATGTTCTTTTCATTTTTTTTTATTTTTCCTTCAGTGTTTATCAAGTTTTTTGTTCATGCCCTCCTATCATAGTCCCATGTAGGGACTGATAGTATTTTGAAATAAAGATAACCACAATGTTTACAAACAAGCTCGCGTCTGCCCACACCAGGTGTCATCTGTGCACCTGCGCAGAAACCAGATTTGCGCGAGACGTGCACCGTGCCGACAGCAGAACCGCTGTTGAGGAGTGACGTCAGAGAGCATAGGTCTGGACTCATTCCAGCAATGTCTTTTTCTACTACTCTTGGCCGTACTTTTGGAAAAGAAGGGCGCGATTAAGCTGAGGTCTTTGACTTCGTTGTCCCCCAGGAGAATTTGGGAATGAGGAGAAGCGGCCTCGCTTCTCCCCTCCTCGCTTCGGTTCACCCGCTCGACGGGACGTAGCGAGGAGGAGAGGGAATGGGAATCGTGACGTGCCTTGTCTCGTCGGCCTCATCGGCCGTGTTCAGTCGCGCATTTCTTTTCCAAAATTACGGCGATCCGTTAGAGATATCGTTGTATGAGTGATATTGTTGGGTTTTGCAGCGTTCCGCCTATCCCCCCAGCCTTGTTTTGTGAGCTCTAAATTTCGGTTCAGTATCCCTTTAAGCGTCACGATAACTACAGTTAATCAACTAACGTATGGTATCCTTTTTGTTAACATATATGCAAAGTTCCGTGTTTTTTTTTGTGTGTGTGTGAAATCTGGAGGGTGTTTTTTGGAGTTAAGTTTTCGCTAGAAGTTCGGGGTTTATCGTTGTTTATTTTTTTATATTCCTATTCCTCTAGAGTTCGGTGTTTAATTTTAATGTGTTCCATATTTTTTTTTAATTCAAAATAAAAATATTGCTGCACGTGCAGCTGACCAAGTAGGCAGCGTGCCCGTGGCATAACGGTTATCGTGCTTGGTTCCCACACAAATGGCCACAGTTTAATTCCTGGCAGCGGATGTACATTTTTATTATTTCTTAACTCTCGCATTCTAGTATATTTGAAAACCCTTTTGCGTAATCAAGGTCCGAATATTCTAGTCGCCGAATGCTCTACGCCGAATGTTCCAGAAGCCCACGTGTGTACATAGGGGCTCCGCTTGAAGAGCCGGAGTCAATAGGGAGTTTTCGTCGATCGTTTCCGCAGTCCTCGCAACGCTCTCCGCAACTTGCTACGATAACCGGAACTCTACAGCCAAGGCCATCGGCACGCTGGCGCCGTAGCGGCTTCTTCGTTGTGGAGGGCTTAGCGGAGGGAAACGCAGTCTACGAAAACTCCCTAATCTCGCCCCAGCGTTCGATCCTGCTGTTTCGCAGACTTCGACACCCGCGACGCTCTGTTGTTATCTTCTGTTTCATTTTTGTTTTGGGCACATGTTCGGCCCATTAAACGTTTCAGTTTCCTCGGTAATTCCTTGTTCGCCACCTCGTCATTCGTTACAATTGTTAACCTCCTGACAAAAACTTAGTGTGACAAACACACCGGTATCAAAAAATATTTTTACGGCAGCATTTGGCGTTTGCGGTACTAACTTTCCCAAGACAAATGTTGCAAGTGCAGCTTTAAAAAATGTGAGCACTATGAAATAGCCTAACTCATGGACACTATTCGTTGGAAAACAAAGGCTTCAGCTGCCCTCCTCCCTCTATGAAATCTATACAGGTTCATATATCTTTCACTTTTACGAAAATACAATTCATCCTGCATCTAAAGAACACAAGTAGTATGGTTCATACTCGAAACTGGAACAGTGACTTTCGTCGTGACCCAGAGGTACACTGACACGTTGGCATGAACAAACCTTAACGAAATGAACTGCAAGCTCCCTTTTCTCAATCAACTAAAAATAAAAAAAGGCTGAAGTACTTTTTATAAAATAGTTTACCCTGTGCTCTGACAAAATTTATCCAAAAGATACCATCTTCTGTGGCTTTTTATTTCGCCGTAATGACGTCGAAATTTTGGTTTTTTTTTTTCAGATAAATTGAAATTAATATTTTTTCAACTTTTTGTTTTTAGTTTTTCTGATTTTTCCGATTGCCCAGAATCCTACATATATGTTAGAAACCAATAGCAAACCGCCTACCCCCCCTCCCCTCTTCCGCGTCGCGCAACGTCATTGGTCGCGCGCTCCGTGCCGTCGAAACAAACACTGTGCTCCCTTGCTAACACACTCTCACATAGCTACCCTGTAAGCAGAGTTGTTTGGTACTCATTATTAGACACGAAAATTGCCTGTAATCGATTACTTTTCCAGATAGTTTTGAAATCGTTTCATTGCATTTATTAAGAAGTAATTGGAAGAGTAATCTAATTACTTTTGGATGCACTAAGATTACAAGAAATCGAGAGAATTTTTCCTCCCATTTTATTGGCGCCCCCCCCCCCCTCTTTGTTTCTCCGTGTCTCCTTCCAAGGAATCCTCGAGTCTAAAACAAAAGGATGATTTACCAAAATTTTTCGATTAAGAGATGATTCGCTACGAAATTTTCAAACCGTCAGAAAAATCCGTCTTTCTGAAAGTCTCCTGTAATTGTAAAAGTGACGGTAACTTTTTAAAAATAAAGGCCGAATACTTTTTTTTATCAAATCCAATAATATAACTGAATACTTTTCAAGCTGGGGTAATCCTAAATGTACGCGTTTACCGTTTTTTCGAGTAGCGCGCGTACAAGTCTCTGTGCGACCAATGCGAACAAGCGAGCTTTCGCCTTAAAATGTTCTGAAAAACGTTTCTATGTCAAGCAAATATAAATATGAGCCACTCGTTCAGAACCTGCCGGGACACCTTTTATTTGCATGCCCCCGGAGCTCCTGGGTGAAACAGAGCGAAACGAGTATCACGGTGACACTAGAACTCATGATCGCTCTTTTATCGGTATGTATTTCTGGAAGGTGCAAAAAGACACTGCTGGAATAAAACCAGACCTATGCTCTCTGACATCACGCCACTATAGCGGGTGTGCTGTGTAATATATAAATATATATCAATATATATATATATATATATATATATATATATATATTATTCTTCATATATTTATATACTGTAAACGACTAATTTTTCGCGGGGACCTAATTTTCGCGGATTTCGCGAATCGCCTACAATTTGCGAAAAACACGTCCCGCGAACAATTCGGGCAATATGTGAACGCTACGGAAGCTACACGTGATTCGCGGAAATTAGAACCCGCGAATAATTTCAAATTTTCAGCTTTGGCGCGATTCGCGAAGATTTGAGCCTGCGAAAATTAAGCCGTTTACAGTATGTAAGGATGACGTGACAACGCGCCCGCACGTCGCGCTTGCAGGCTGACGGCGTGGTCCGTGAACGGCTCACCACTCCGTCAAAAAAGCTGAACTCCCATTCCGTTTTTTTCTGTTTGAACAATAGCGAGCCGCGGCAAGCCGCGCTAAATTGGAAGCGATGTGACTGGCCCACTGGCCCACCAATGGAAATGTCCCTGTCCACATGCTCGGAAGATTTCGCTGCATTCGGCATTCCCTTCATGCCCGTGCCATGCAAGCCTTTCCGAAGGCTGGACATCATGTCCAGCCCGCTCGTGAACGCGATTGCTGGCATACAGTGGTTTCGTCATGTAACACCTCGCGGGGCGAGACGCCGTAGCTTGCCGGAACGGGTCGTGGCGAGGACTGGAGTCTTTCCCGTTTTGCCGTGAACTTCCTCGGGCTCTCCGCTGCCGCAGCGCCAGTTTGCATACCACTTAAGGCGCGCTCCGAAGGAACCCAGTCTATCTTATCACTGGCACGCTGTCTGAGGGAGGGCTTTGGGTCGATTTGGGCCCCGAAGATAAGCACGAGCACCTGCTGCCGCAAAGCCGTCTCGGACCGCGTGCCAGTGATAAGGTGGACTTTGTTCCTTCAGAGCAAGTCTTAGAGCGCCGAAAGCGCGATGCGCAGGCGCGTTGTCACTCGGTAAAGTAATCAATCGTTAGTTGTTTACACAGCGGTATATTAGTCTCCCAGAAACATAACATTTTTACCTTCTGTAGATGAAAAACTTAGCCAGTGCAGCAAAGCTCTGCACGCCGGTACGATGTTTATCCAGGGGTGGAGATTGAGCTCAGGATCCCTGGGTTCTGCAGGGCGAGTGTTCGCCCCACGTGCTCCGAGCTGGTGTGTGATAGCCCACTCGGCCACCAATCCCCCTTGTCACTTTTTTTTTAAAATTTAATTACGGGCTATCGTCTTTGGCTAAAAAAACAAAGTGCGCCAAGCCTATGATGTTGCAAACACCTTAAACGAGTGTTTCTCAATGCGCTCTACGAAATTCCAATTCGCACCTCAGCCCTTAAACGAATACTTAAAGGTTACCGAACTAGTCTTAATTATTTAAATAACTAGGCGCAGAGAAAAACGTGTGCACTTTCGTAAAGTGCTGTACTTCATTTCACCTTTTTGTGCATACGCAACCGATGCTACGAGCTGATGAGACCAATCGGACAGTGTCAAAGGCATCCCATCATGGTATTCGTCATGTTTCTGTACGTGTCGTGTTCTATCACCGCTGAACCAAACATTAAGATAAAAGGCCTAGTGGCTTGCGCTTGCGACACTGCACTTGATTGGTTTCACTACCTCGTAGCGTCTTTGTGTCTTTAGGCTGAAAAGAAGCTAACAAAAACAGTTATCATCACTCTCGCAAAGTGCTCCGTTTTTACAGCGGAGCTGTTAAGGGCTAGTTTCCCCACGATCGTGTCCCCGCAAAGAAATGAAGACACCGAACTCTGGACACTTACCACCATCTATGAGAGACGGAGGCATGCCACGTATCTGGTTGACGCCGTCGCTCGTAGATGGCGGCAGCCTTTCCAGTCTGGCTTACCGACTTGCGGCCGGACATTACTTTCCATTGTACAGCTCCGCTGGTCTTCGTTCTTCACCAAAATAAAAAAGATAAAAGTGTTTTCTTAATGTTTGGTGCAACTTATTAGAGGCACCCTGCATAAAAAAAGGTAAACAAACGCATGCTTTTTTATTATTTTATTATAAATGACACAATATTTTAATTTTTTTATCGCTGTGAGACCCCATATATTTAACATTAACAGCATTTTGAAAAGCGCAACAAGTTTATGCTACACTTTAAAACATTATGCTCACCCTCGATGACATTCCCAAAAACTCTGAAGTGCTTTACCGTTCAAGCCTGGACCATAAAATTAATAAAGACGTAGGAAAAGTCCAAGCCGGCATCTCTTTTTACCTTTGTTTTTGTACCCGACCTTTTCCCAACTCAAGATTCAACTGGTTAAACAGTTAACATATTTGATAACGTTTAAAACATTAACCGACTGACTGAAGGTTAATCGATAATTTGCCCAGTCCTAATAATAATTGAGCGCGTAGATTTCTGAGGGCTATCCGAAAGCCTGATGAGAGTCGCTAATCCCAATGAGTAAAAATATGCCGCTGCGGCCGATGCTTCTTGTTTCGTGGTGTGAATTGTTTATCGGAGTCAAAGAAATTCTACCGCGTTTCAAAAACCAAGGCGTCTGTCAGAGCTTCGTAATATTACCCTCTTGGCATCCGCGGCCATCTCGAGAAACATTGCGGTGGGTGAACGCACACTATCAACAAATACACTATCGAGAAAAGCATTAAGCCCGAACGCTGCTGCACTTCTTGCTTTTTGCTTTATAATTAATTGGCGGCCAATTTCTTTAACCAGTTTGTTCCACTTTCCTCGAGTGTTGCATCAACGTACAGGTAGTTTCCGAACCTAAACTGCGCTCTTAGAAAAAAGGCCGTAAAACTTACTAAGCCGCATTCATCAGCTGTGACATGCTAGCGCTATTTGAAAGTCAGTTGCACGTCTAAGTAGTCGCGAGATAAGCGAAGAAGTGGCGACTAAGTAGCGACTAGACCCTGAGGTATTCACGAGTGCGAAGTAAGCAGGTGATTATCTAGTCCGGAGTAACAATCAGAAATGACATAAAAAGATCGGTCCTTCATGTGCGTACTTCAACGTCAGTGTGTAAATGGAGATTTCATCTCGCAAAAATTAATATGTAGACAATTATAAGAAAAAGAAATGTTGAGAGTGATTGGCCGAGATAGAATTTTACAAAAGCCACAATAAAAAAATATAGGGCAAAACACGGAACAACCGACAAACAAATATAAAAGCGCCCCTAAATGCGGACCCTCTCGTCGTCCAGCGCCCTGCTGAGATCACTTCCTTGACTACTAACAACCCTCTCGTGGATGTTTGCATGTTTTGTTAATTTCTAATGTTAATCTGAGCTAGAGAGTCATTGCATAAGACCCCAAATTTAACAGGAGGCAGTTGAAGAACCTTAAGTCTAAACAGCGACAATGATGAAAAGTTTGGTTGGCCTCTTACAATAATCTCAGAATAAAATTCGTACAAAAGCTGTTGGAGCTTACGTGCAACAAAATTGACTTCTTACTAGAAACATTGTACACATCTTTTATTAAAACTTTGATTCTGCATTCTGCTTTCAGCAAGAAAATGAAGACGTTTCTAATTACAAATATTAGCAGAATAATAATTATACTTTCAGAAAACTAGCTAAATTACTTTGTGGTTAAGATGGTTATTTAACTACCTACATGGAATACAAACATGTTTTTCAAAAACGTCTCGTTTAAGTTATTCGAACACAAAATGTATACATTATTCACATTCATGCCGTCTCGGCACATGGCTTACTATTTATTTCAGAAGACATGACTATTATTCAGCTATTTCGACTGAAAATGTACAGAGATTCTTATGTCAGGACAAGAAATGGCCTCCATGACAAACTGAAAACACGCTTTGAGGTGGTTGTGTAAATTTGCGCTCTATCTGGTATTGCGCACAGCGCAAAGGCTCTTATCTTTCTTTGAACACGAGCGGAATTGTGGACGGTACAAAGCCTCAGGCCCACTCGGCATCACTGGCTAAACATGTACGCCGGCAGGATCTCACGTCGAAGGCCACGTCCTGCAGTAACAGTAGTACGCAAAGTTAAATAGAAGACGGTAGCACACAAGTTCCGTACGCCGCAGCTGATCTCGGATGGCGTACATCTCCTTGGGCAACGTGTAATGAGACGACACAGCGTTCTTCAGTTCGCAGAGAGATTCCATCTTGAGCGAGTTGAAACCCGAGTGGCCAACTCGACGGACTCCGGCGCTTTCGGCGCAGGAACCGGTGATGTAGGCGTCCTCGATGGGGAAAGGCTTCACGTGACCCGTGGCTCTGTAAAGGGTCTCCACGACCAGCCTGCCCACCACATAGGCTGAGCCCGCAACATAGCTCGGATACGAGGACTCGGAGTATTCTTCGAAGCTTACGTACCACTTGTTGGTCGGATCTCGAATTGGTTCACTGCGGGCGAAAAGGCGACCGTATATGGCATCTGGAGGGCGCGAAGCCATCGTCGCGAAAAAGTTTGCAGCGTTCAGGTAGGTGTCGTCGTCCACCTTCACAACAAATCGAGCGTGGCGACAGAACGTGGATGCCCACCGCAACATCATGATAGATTTGAGAGTCACGTTGCGATAGGCGTCCATGAAGGACTCTTGAATGATGTCTGCGTGCACCGAAGACTCGCTCTGAACGGAAGACTGAAGTCTTGAGTCGTTGGTGGCACCCAGAAGAAACGCCATCCTGGTGTCCGGGTGCAACTTGACGTCTCGCCCCCAGGTCTCGCGGATGGCACTGCGGTGCCCCGCGTTTCCCACGGCGGAGAACACCATGAATAAATAGTCGACGCGGGGAGGGGTGGTGTCGTTGCCAAGGCACAGGTGGCTTGACTTGATTATGTAGTCGAAAGGGCGCGCGTAAATGCGGCGCTTCGGGAAGACTTTGAGCGGAAGCGACTGGAGGACACGGCCTGGCGACGAAAGGGAAGAGTTGATGTCTCCGAGCTCAGTGCGTCCCTGGATGCAGAGGTACGTGGCGCCGGTGAGGAACGCCGCAACAGCCAGGGACACGGTAAGTTGACGCACGGCACGCCGTTTTCGGAACGACCACATTTAGCGGATCTGGAACGGCAAGAAAACAATGAGCGGTTAAGTGGCATGTCATATTTTGGCTGTTTAAGAATACCTAAAAATAAAAAAAAGCCTGTTTCAAATGCAAAATATTTTTAAATCTGTTCTAATGTATCGATGACTTTTAAACACGTTTGAAATAGCTTGAACTGAAGACCATGGTTATAATTCAAATCACGACATATACTAAAAGTGAGACACAGGCATACACCTGTCGACTTATTAGTTAAAATTAAAATACGCAGCCTTGTCCGTGACCACTTACGGCCTTCTTTCAGTTATGGGTTGACGTAGGCTCCAGTCAATCGTAACTGCTTTCTGTCAAGCCTGTTTCAAAGGAAACTGTCAATGTACTTTTTATTTGTATACCTGATAATAGCCTTTCAAGTTTCTGACTGTGGCGAATATAACTGCCCGTACTCTTATTAGTTAATGCTCCTCTTTGAATAACATTTCTTCTTAACCCAACTCAATAAAACCAGGGCTTCATTTTTAAAACAATATCCAATGCATTGGTTCTTATTTACGTAAAAACGTCTTGAAACTTTTCCCATTGAAATGTAATGGGCTTTTACCCGCTATTAATACTGGTACTTGTGTTCTACTAATTGCCATTGGTGTTAAGGAGACGCTTGAAACGTCGGAGAAAAAGCGTTTTAAACGCAGAACTTGACAATCCGCTTTTAGGCGGACTTATAACTCTACGAAGCCTATATTTTTCTAGGGAATTTCTCAAAAGCAAATTGGTGGTGTTGAACTGCTAGGATTTCTAGGCAGCGTTTATTTTAAGCGACAGTGCGCCAGCGACTTATCACGCATGTCAGCAGCACCGTATTCATGTGACAACGTCGACATATGTGAAAGCTCTCAATGTCTCTTGCAATAACGAAGCAAATGTAAAACCTTTTTGAACGGTCGGCCAGCGACATTTTGAGCTGAGTTTGATCGTCTTTCTTGTCTCCTGTTAGGTTCCTCGCTTAATTAAATTAATTACCCTCGTTACCACTAACCCCTAACAGTTTGACTTTAAAAATATTATCCCTCAAAAATGATCTGGACCTTGTTTAGACAAAAAATTTAATTAGCACAATCTGAACAATTCGTACGACATACTGATATACTGACATACTGATACTAAAAAAGGGATTGAAAATAATTGTATTAATCAGACTACCATAAAATCGCGTAAGGGCGCCCAACCAAAATGAAGAGATAAATAGTGAAAAAGATGAAGTGGGCTACCTTTAAGTATGAGACGGAAAAATGTTCTAAAAAGAGTATGATGAACAAAAAGGGCGCCGCTACATACCACTCGATATGGGAACCGATACTGCAGATCACGGACACGGCAAATTCGTGTTTCACAATGCGGTAAACATGCGGGAATCCATTACAAAGTCCTGGGTTCATGCCATGGTGTAAACTCGCATGCCATGGGAACCGATATCACGCGTGGAGATCTCAGACAATAACCGCGGGAACTCGCGAAGAACTCGTATGTCACGGGAGCAGATATTGCACATGCAGATCGCGGACAAGGAACCCGCTGCGAACCTGCTTGTCACGCGTACCGGTACCGCAAATCGCGCGGTTGATGCGATTCCCGTCGACGGGAATATGGGCATGGGTGATGTTTAGAAATTTCATGCTTCGAATATTTCGCCAGAAGATCTGTATGAGCGATCTTTCAGGGGAGGGCACCCTTACAGGATTTTACGGTAAATTTTACGGTTTGTTCAACCATGCATATGTCCATGATTCCCAATCAAGTAACCACAAATGTTCATACGATAGCAATACTTAAGACGTTTAAGCTGTCATGCGGAATGTATTGGCACTGCAAGCTTGCGAGATCATCATTTAATTTACTCGTTCATTGCGACGGGCACTTTTAAAACACAAATATATCACATCATAGCGACTGCAAGGTGATCCTCGATTGAATCTTACAGACCTGATGCATGAAGCTGTAATAACTCTATCCGAGTGTCTCCAGCTACTCTAAAGCAAATTTTCATGTGTTAAGGGTTGTATACGCTACCACAGTTGACGTGCACGCTTGTACAGCACACGAATATATCCCATTGTATCTGCGGTGTTAGTATTGTAGAAGTTAAAATAATTATGCGGGTTGACGGTCGTAGAGCGTTTACACGTAGATGCAGATGACATTTTCTGAGAATGACTGGGTAAGTGGCATTTCTTCAAGCTACACATCGTACCTCATGAAAGCTTGCACAATGGAAGACTTTAAAGGCTGGTTGAGACATCTGGGTTATGCAACGTAAAGTGTACATCTTCTTCAAGTGAGCAGTTTTAAGCAATCGTTAAGCCACTGTTACGTTAAGACAACTAGCCTTGTCTCTGGGGTAGCATGGCCATCTCGCTGGCGTCCTGCCTTTTTCACGAACGACGTCCGAGCAAGTAAGTTGGGGAAACGGATCGAAAAAACTTAACAGGTTCATGCCATAGCAAAATATCCCATCGAAGACGACTGTCCAGTAAGCGCACGGTCTTTCTGTAACCTTCCGAGGGAGAGGGGGATGATCACTAGGCGGTGCAACTCCGGAAGGTGACTGATGGCAGTCGGACCAGCGAAGCTCTCCTCAAGGGAGCTTAAAAAAGGCCCGCTAGGAATTTTTTACTGGTTTTTAATTTGCACCGAACCTGAGCGCACTGAACGTAGTAACTTAATGAAACTTTTCTTTTCTCGAATTTTGCTTTATTTTAAAAGTTATAGGCAAATTAAAATTCCAGAAACAAGCAAAACATAGACCCCTTTAAGACGTCTTTGGTCACATGAGTGCCCGCGAATTAGAGGAGGGTTAGTGAGCTCACGCGAGCGCTCACGGCTGCCGCACTCCGTGTCGACGGCTCGAGAGGGCGCCACTAAAGCATGTTCGGGATAGGCTGTATGAAGCGGGCAGCCAGCGCGGCTCGCATTGCGTTTACTGCGTGATTAAACACTAATTCGGCATGACACTTCATTGGCCACGAACGAGAGCAAATATGAATAAAAATCAGTTCAGAACGGGAGCCACTTCGCGCTGTCATACCGCCAAACGGCCAAACCGCAAGTTTAACCTGCTCGCCGAAGGCCTTAGGAACGCTCGGAACCGGTCGGATCCTCGAGCCCGAATACGACCGCAGCGCCGCCTCGTACATCCGGGACCTTTTTACGCTCGCCGCCTCGTCGGTGCCTGATCCCACTACCCCTTTCTAGTATGAGCCGCCTTTTTTACCGCTTGGCGGCGGGTATGTCAACTGGTCAGTTCTTGTTTTCGTACTTTATAAACTGCATTTGTTTTTGTTTTTATTATTTGAAATACTGAACAAAAACTACTTTTATAAATAATTGAAACGGCTCGCGACACTTATATTTTGTATTTCGACTAAAAAGAAGCTTTTAGCGGCTCTGACCAGTAGTAAGCCCAGGATCAAAGACTTCACATATCGCGCGCTTGCGGCACCGCGGGACGCTCCCATAGGTGGAGGAGGTTTCCGCGTCGTCCGGTTAAAATATGACGCACTCATATTTCGTTACTCTGTCCGTGCCCGCTGGCTTGCCGGAACCCCAAAAGACATGGAAACCGCAAAAAAGGCAGACGCTTGATTATGATCGCAGGGCCCCTTTAACGTCTGGGAAGGACAAGACGACGATTATCCCACGCACTCCCAATCCTATAATGGGGTAGGGAATAATTCCAAGATCTGCAAATTGACCGCTCGACGATCCCTGGACTAGTTCCCAGCATACAACTGGTGCCGTTTAATTCCCCTCCCGCCACCGTGACGGATAAGCATCCCAGAAGGCCAGAAACACACATTTGTCGCACTCCGCGGCCTCGGCACCAACCGTAGGTAGAGGTCAGAATTGTTGAAAGGTCAGAACACTACATGTAGCTGGTACATGAAACGCAAATGTCTGAAACATCCTTAACGGACAGCCATTGTGTCGGTCGTATCGATAACGGTTCGCTCAGTTTTGATATGTAGATTAAGACGGAACGTTTCGCAATATCGGCATTTGAACGTTTGGACCATTTGGACCTCTACCCCTTATTCGCCATCAAAAAAGGCGACGTTTAATTATCGAACATTTTCGACATAAGCGATTCTGGTTGGAGCAACATTAAATAGTGCCAGTATCACGAATAAGAATACATTCGAGGTAACATTATATAGGAGCTATCACCAAAATGCTGTTGAATTCTCTCCATCTAAGTGACCCAACGATTATGGACGCTGATCTCACACTTCACCTGTGTTGGCCCAGATTTTCATCTCACGTTCGAGCTCACTCGAAGACGCCACCGGCGCAGTCCGTTTGGAGGGTGGGCAAGTCTTCAGCAATCCCGTCCGTTATGCGAAGCTCCGGAGACACGGGAAGCCCATGGTGACATCTGCAACCTGCGAGTGAAAGACAGGCCCGTTAGATAAACACGACAATACATCGCTTAACAAGAATATAATTGCTTTATGGTTTAAGACCGGTGCTGGCGAAATGTCTGCGGCCCACCTGCAGCTCCTGGAGGCATTTTCTGCGGCACTAGAGTACCAAGCTCCTGAATTTCCGAGAAAGAAAGCTTTCGCAAACCGTAAATATAAAACGTCGATTTGTAAATATTACTAGCTGCACTAGCAGTCTGTAAAAGCATTGATGAAAATAACATCACAATCTTTTTTAACTTAATTACCAGAGAGCTTTCGCTTTCCTCCTCATCACATGGAGGTACTAATAGTTTGTACCGCGCCATGAACCCCTTTCGTCAACCTGGAAAACACGCAAGCTCAATTTTTGACAAAATGAGGTCGAAAAAAGACTATGAATGTCCAGGAAATATACATGTGAAGGAGGAAGGATTTAAGTGGAGCGGCAGGGAAGGCGGTACGTATTTTGCCTGTTGTCGTGTGGTGATCACCTTCGATTGCTGCTAAGGGTTGAAGACACCTTCTCTTTATATTACAAAACTTTCACAAACAAAAGGAAAACCCCACAAAATCGCAAAAGTTGGCCGAGAATTTGAGAAGGATGAAGGACGAAGACCGGTCGGGCTTTTAACAACTCGCAATCCACAAATTTGTATATTTTTCGTATAAATCCGAATACGCAATACTTTTTGTTTACCGGTCACTGTGTTTCGGCTTTTACCAACTTTCTAAAAATATATATATATATGAAAATGTGGAACCTCACAGTAATCTTATATCAACTCTGGAAACGTGACAGTTAGTCTCCGAAAACGCTTCCCGGGCACCGGCCGAAGTGCCGACAGACACAAACAACGCAGAGCGCCAAAATGCTCTCCTGACTATTCTAAAAAAATAATAATAATATAATGGAAAACGACCATTTCTACACTGACTTTGGATTTACTTCTTACTGTCATGTACAATATGTTGCGGTTACTGCCCTTGCGCATGCAGGGGCCTCCTTCTTGGAGTACCTTTGAGAAAAATAAGACTGAAGTGCTCCTCGGGGAATTATTGTTTTCAGAAAAATAGCTTTCACAATAAAGGCAAGACTTCACGTCCTCTCTTTGATAGGAACAAAAGTAGGAACCAAAGTCTTGGCAAGACATATTTACAAAGTTCAACAGGATCCGCGATGTAGAGACATTGTCGGGATCGTCGAGTGTGCTCCACCACCGCGCTCGTGAAGTGACAGCCATTTTCGTCCGCTTTGTTCTCACTCAATCGGGCGAGGAATCCGTCTATTCCCACAGGTCACTACTAAAATCTGTCAGTAAAAAACAAAGAAAAAAATTGGTTCTGTTTGGAATTTCCATCAGCGCTCTAAATGCACTGCGTTTAGAGGGTCCCTTCGCGCTCCACATTTAGCGAGCTCAATATTAAGGAGGCCACTCAAGGGCACATTCCGAGGGTCGTGTGAACATAGAGACAGATCCCAGTGTCATGTGACGTCATGAAGTCAGGTGAAAGAATGATCTTTCGTGACGTAATAATATCACGTCCCGTCACGGTATCAGGTGACAAGACTGGGAAGCTAATCCGTTAGTTTTTCAAGTAATTTTGCAATAGCCGAGTTACTTTTCCTGCGGCAGTAAATTGTAATGTAATTTCGTTACAAAACAATGGTAACGGATTACTTGAATTGCTAGTTATTTTTTACAAATATGAACATAATAGAGAAACAGGAGCAATGTGAGTGGGCAATTCAGCAGCTTAAAGATAACAAGCTCAACAAAATAGAAAAGATCTTGAAAAGGAGAATAACCGAAAACACAATTTTTTGTATGACCGGTAACTAGAAGCGTTACAAAAACGTGAGAGTCGTATACAGATATGCGAAAAACCAAGACCAAGAACACAACGCCGAGTAGAGTGTAGACGCTGCTGCTGCAGAATTCTAGGGACCATTTTCGGCCGCCGTAAGCAATCGGAATGGCGGGTGTGGGTGCCGCTTTCACTGCCTTGTCAGCTTACAGGTGAACGGACTGCACCGACTCTTCCTCTTAAATGCAGGATTTTATTTTTACAGGGACTACCATAATGCGGGCGTACGAGGAATGGAAAATAGTGTTGCGGAATATTTTTGAAGATATCAAAATTTTTTCCATTGGTTTCTTGATAAGAACACAGAAAAGTAACGCGAAAGTAATTTGTAACGTAAAGAGTAAAGTAATCCGTTATTTTTCAGGGAGAGAAATTTGTAACGGTAATTCATTACGTTTGAGGATCGGTAATGTGCAATTGAAATCCGTTACATTTTCCTCAAAAACGGGCACGAGTCTGCACTTGCCATAGTGTCTCGTGACGTCAGAGAGTCACGTGACGTCAAAGAGTCACGTGACGTCAAAGAGTCACGTGACGTCAGAGAGTCACGTGACGTCAGAGAGTCACGTGACGTCAGAGAGTCACGTGACGTTCCTGTCACGTGACACCGTGACGTCGTCGCGGCTACATGCGACGGACACGAAATCCCCGAAGCTGGTCCCATATAGCATCGCATTTGCTATATATATTTATATATATATCCCAAAGGTTCCAAAGCGTAAAGGACGGTGGTAATTGCGTCGATGGCACTTCTGGGCCCGTATTTCCATGTCAGTATATAACGGCAGTCCTCAGCGAGAGAACTTCTTCATTTCGTTGATTGACAGGCGCACCGAGGGCGACTGCTCCGGGCGATCGGCCTTCGGAAGGCGAGACGGATGGAAGACGCGTGCCCAGAAAGACAAGAGGGCGCTGCCGCAAAACGGAAGCACCAATATCGGAGAGTGAGCGCGCTTCATGCCTGCAGACACAAACGCCAGCTAATGGGACGTCGCCGATCGACGGCCACGTTCGAAGCGGCGTTTTTCTAGCGATAGTTACATTACGCCACCTATACGCACCCGAATAGCGCGAAAATATAACTGCCGGCTCAATTTCATTGGCAGCCGCCCGCAGAAAGCCCCTTCGTCAACGATATCGTGTTTTCATTTAGAATTGTATACCGAATAAAGTGAACTCCCCAAATAAAAACCCCATTCACACTGCCCGTACATCACACAAAAGACGCGGAGTTTCTCCGCGGACATGATGACATAATTTCCTGCGGACACGCCTCACTCATGTTGGCAGCATGCTTGCTTCATACATGCTTCGAACATGTCTTCCGACAGTCTCTGTACGAGCAATGACGGACAGCTGCTACCATATAAACATGCCTCGAGACAGTGTTTGCCGACTGTCTTTTGCGCGATGTCTGAGCAGTGTGTCCGCGGCCTAAAGCCGAGGTCGACTGCTCACATACATCATGCAAAACGACAGTCTGCATACAGATCCGAACGCGAGTCACCCATGATCCGTGCTTCGAATGCCCCATGGCAATGAGTTCGAGGAGAAACGTGGGCAGGCGGCATTCGAACCACCGATATTGCGGTGGCTCGCGCTGGAAGATGTGGACTTTTTGTATGAGCAGTACGACCCGCCGGCTTTGAGAGTTTAGAAGCAAGCGTATTATTTCAAGCTATGGGTTGATTGAACGTTGACTGAAGCACGAATGTGGTTTATCAGTGCCACAATGTATCAGTTTACCCGCCTATTTGCTAAAGTGCCGTTGTTTAAATCATGCAAAAGAAAAGAAAACTTGGGAATATCGCCTAAATTCTTTTTATAACACGTGAAATACGTGGAAAGTGTTTCGCATAATAAGTTGTTCGCAGTGTTTATTTTTCTAATTGCGCTATTTTCCTAAATAATTGACAATCACAATGACTAGTCTTTCTTTTTTACCCCAGGATTGTTAAAGTTAAAGAGCGCCCGATTACAGTGATCAAACATGCTTGTATGCTGGTGATAAAACGTTGAGCGAAAGTACAACTTAATTACCACCGGACACACGCCGCTTTCACTATCAGTATCACGCTCCCGATAGCTGCGGACTCATTACTAGAGGGCAGACAGGAACCGCGCGCACGGGGTCATCCGGCACCGTCGACCACATTGACCCTTAACATCAACAATAGACCCCTGCTCCGCAGACACCGAGGCCCCGGCGTGCATACATGTGACGCTCTATATATATATACGCAGACATGAAACAAAATAGGGAGAGGGGAAAACCTCAGTCGTGCAAAGGCCGTCCCCTTCATTGCCGCTCCCAAATTTAGCGGGGAGCAGTATTTCGGCCGCGCCGGTCATACCGGCGCGGCTCGACACCACGGGCTCGCCACGGCGCAGGCGAGCCGGCGGAATTGAATGTTCCGGGAGTGATGGGTCCCCCCGCACAACAATGGGTCCCGGCTGACTGGAGGGGCGTGCCGCGTACATCCATTATGCAGCGGGCAGCGTAGCCTTGGCGGCCGATACGCGCGGTCTCCCCAAGCAACGCAGAGGGAAACAGAGCCGCCGACACGGAACGACGACTCGAGATGACAACCACGGCGCGGACCCGGCGAGACACGCGGGGCAGTGCAGGAAGGCAATTACAGGGAAAGGGGTATTAGCGGAGGGGAACGAGCAGTCCGGCACGGTATACGCCATGCCCCTGGGAGTAGAAGGCATCTTTACAAACACGCGCGCTTCAGAGACGGAGTGACGCGCCCGTATAAAGCAGAACGTGGGAGCAGGATGAAATAATTACATTAAAATCGGGAGATGTAATTCCCACCGATCAGTGTGCAGAACGGAGGATATTGATAAGGCGCCTTGCCTGACATTGAAAGGATAGCAGAATGATTAGTTATATAATTAGAAATCTGGCAAAAGATAAGATTGGTTGCATTGAATTGAAACAGACCGCAAAGTGATTGTAGTAGAAAGCAGAGAGAGAAAAAAAGGAGCAGAAGTATAGGAAAGATAATTTATTACTGTAAGCTTTAAACTATTGAACACAAGACCGGAGCAGTTGATTACGGCCGGACAGAGTGCGCACATATGGCCATTAACGCGCACTCTGGCACGGACGACCGTCTGAAGACGCAGCTGTAAACATTTCAGACACACGCATTTTTAAACCAAGTAATAAAACTACAAAAAAACGCAGACGTCGGCAATTTTGACCAAATTTTGAAAGCGCACAAATATGTCCGAGTGCACAATTCCCCCGCGCTTCGTCCACTATAAATGACAGTGTATAAAATTACAAAGTTCAATATATTAGTTTAATTGCAAACACTGTACATTTGGATTTGGATACAATAATTATTTAAAATAAATGTTTACGCGATTTGTCCTAACAGTTGAAAACTTATAGAGAAACTGTCAATACAAGGAACAACACAATACCAATAACAAAGGAACCTCTATGGTTTTGATATTCCTCTTCTGTCACGTGATGTCAGTCCCATTCACATTATCCACGGGCTACAATAACTGCAGTGCGGATACCCGAAATATCGGCCACCATAGGCGCTGCCATCAAAATCGGTCTGGCAAACTTCAAGCACATTTAGGGAACGTCGCCGCGTTTAGTCTTAAGATCCGTTCACACTGTTGCAAGCCGAGTTCGACCGAGAGAGACAAAACCGGTTTTAAGCCTCTCTGCGATCTCTTAGGACCAGTTCTGCTGCAAGCCGAGCTGGTCCTAAGAGATCGCAAGAGGCTTAAAAACCGGTTTGGTCTCACTCGGTCGAACTCGGTCGCAAGAGTGTGAACGGGCCTTTAAGCAACGCCTGTGCCTCCTTAACAGGATAGACTTCCCTTAATCGCACCATGAAAAAGACACGTGTCTTTGACGTCACACAAACCGAGTAAACAGGAAACAATGCCAATAGTGCAAGAAGCAGCGATAAGTAAGAAAGAAAGGGAAATAGAAGCAAGTGGAGATCAGTGAACGAATAAAGAGGTACTCGAGAGCAGCGGAGAGAAGGAAGGAGTCGTGGGTACAGAAGCGGAAGGGTTCCAGCCCCGACGCGAGCTCATTAGCCGATCGTCAAACGAGGGGCGATAGACTGCCACAAGCGGAAGCATTTTCGTCACGCGTCGCTCGAGGGTCTCCGCCGCTTTAGTGCGCCAGCGTGATTACGGGCAGAGAAACTAAAAACAATAATAACGAGCTGCTCTTTTTTTTTTTGCAAGAAATGTTTTTTTTTGTTTGGAATTTATTTTTTAGCTACAGCTTATTTTGATCTAAACCAAAAAGTTTACAAAGTACAACTTCAGATTTTTATCAGAAAAACTGCCGATGAATCGACAATAGTTTGAAGCCGCATCGGTCATTGCTAAGGGGTCTATATAAGTGCATAGCGTTTGTGAATAAAAGTATTAATTGTTTCATTATTTCTAGATATTTTGCTTTCCTATTAGTTGAGACGTGGGGCACTGATTTCAATCAGAATAATATCCAAGATTCTGATTGATGTGCAGTACTGCACATCGAAGCCACTAAAAAAGGCACTTATATGAATGAGACTTTTCGTAGACTAAGCTGCGCATTGTGGCGGCGCGAGTCGAATCCTTGCTCAACATAACGGCACAAGCTACCGCCAGAAACGCAATAATCTCGTGAACGGTCAATGAAAGGTCTCCAGTATCTAAGGCCGGTGCAGTGTTTTCCGGGTCCTGAAAACTGACAAAGCATCAACATTGTAAAACCCGAGACGTAGGACAAAAAAGAGAAGAAAAAAGGGGACAACACAGACACAGGTCTCAAACCCAGCTGAACATTTATTCCCTCAGCCTCGCTTATAAGGACAACAAACCACCATCCACTGGCGCATGACGTCACACTGTCTAAAACTCTCTCACCCATCCTTTCCACAACCACCTACCGCAGTTCGTAAACACGCTCAATAAGCCAACTCCGACCCAGATTGAAACACATCCCCCAAAATTCAAACTTCACGCCGACATCAGGCGGGAAGCAGCAACCACTAGTAGTGTAATTTTGTATGTTCTTGCCTTCTTCGGGGGTTTGAGCCTCTTTATGTAACGGCGCGTGCCTCCTCCCTGGGACGATGGGCCCCAGGTGGTGGCGTGAACGGGAACGTTGTAACCGTCCATCTGTTTATATAGAGCTCCGCATATAACTCATTCGTCTACGAAGGTGCTTTGTATTATTTTCGCTGCTCTTGACAGCTTCGTTCGGAATACGTATTGTTTTATGTACGCGCATTAAGCCGTTGATGGCACGTCCCATCCCTTGTTTTTGACTTTTCGGGGTTGTACCGGGAATCGGCTATTGTGAACACGAGAGGTCTGTTAAAGGGATGGTGAACCGAAATTTGGATTTCAGAAAAACAATGCTGGAGATGTAGGCTGGACGCTACAATCCCTACAACACTACTCGTAAGCCGATATCTCGAATGGACGGCCGTATTTTGCGAAAAAGAGGTCGAGATTGAACAAGGCCGACGAGGCGCGTGACGTCGAGATATCTCGTTTCCTCCTCTCTCCGCTTCTCCCCTCAAGGCGGCGAGGCGGAGAAGACACTAGGCCGCTCCCTCTTCTTTTTGGAGAAACAAGACGTATACATACCTGTCAAATGCGCCTCCTTTTTGAAAAATAGGGTCATCCGTTTGAGATATCGCTGTATGAGTGATGTTTTGGTGTTTGTAGCATCCCGCTGCACGCTTTTGCCGCGTGTTTTGTGGAATCCAGATTTCGGTTCAGCATCCCTTTAAGGACTTGTACGTGCCCTTGTAGGGGTCGACGACTGGATTGTTTACAGAATTGGTGGCGGAGGGCCGTTTTGTTTCAGATAGCGCCAACTCAACTCATTTTTTTTTACTTTGGTTGTCAGGGTATATGTAGCCGTACCATGGAGACAAGAATGCGTGTTAGAAAAGAGAGTGAAAGAGAAAGATGAGGGTAGCTATGGCAGGAGCGGGAGAGTAAGGGAAGTCGACCAAGAGATTTCAAAGGAGACGCTCCACAGATCTTTGAACCAAACTTAAGTCTATAATTTTAACCTCAATGACTTCGGTGAAACGCGACAAAGCGTGTGACCTCCTTAGGCGGTATTTTCTAACCCCCCCCCCACACACACACACACAGCCGCACTCTCCTCAAAAAAAAAGGTTACAATAAAAACATTTTTGAGGTACCCTAAAACCGCTGCGTACAAACACAACATCCAAAAACAAAACCAAAACAAACCCGGAAACAATGGCTCACACAAACAAAACACACTCAAAGGCTTAGAAATATCTTTGTTGCATCGTTTATAAATGTTGACGCATTACTAATACAGTTAGCCGTGTTGTTTATATTAAAGTTTCGATAAAAATTCTTTTAGCTGCATCTCTGTCCCTCGCCAACATCGTTGTCTTATTCCACAGCGGCTTGCAATCATTGCATTCACCTACGTGTTTTGCAATCTCCGAATTTTGCGAATTCAATGCCACTGCTCCCTTGTGCTCAGCAATATGATCATTATTACACCGCTTTGTTTGGCCCACATACGCCCCTCCGCACTCGAGCGGAATACTGTGCACAACAACTCAGTTGAGAAACTGCCATAGAGCCTGCTTTAAAAAAGTTACTCCGATCCGTACTCGAGAACCGAGCAAATGGCGATCGCTTGCCGCCATTTCTCCCGCAGCGTCCACTCTGGGAACTGCACGGCTGCACGTCGACTCGGGCAAGGGCCGGTGGTGCCATCTCGCAGTAGCTATGTAAAGCAACATTCATGTTTCAACTCGTCGTTAAAGGGTGGCGCTGTTATCGTATTTAGCTCGGTCTCGGTGGACGCCAGCGGCCCAGGTTTCAAGGGTGAGTTTCCCAAATGAGGGTTTTAGTAATGCTGGCTTATGCACACAGGCGGAGTTACGTTTCTAAACATAAAGTCAATCATTTACAAATTATTCAACACAACTATACCATAGGTTATGCAACTTCCTAAGTAAACAGTTTACGATGAACGAATACATAAAACGTATTTTGCACGATGCGTAATTCTTGCTAGAAAACATTAAGCTGCGTGTCGTAGAATATGGTACCCTTACTATGATGGCTATAGAAGGGAAGTGTGGCGGGTGGGAGCGAGAGGCTGCACAGCATTGCGATGAAAACGATAGGTGGCGTTACGCGTAGCAGGCGAGTTATCGTCGGCCAGCCGTGAGCAGAAATGGCTAGCGCGGCACGATACTTTTTCTCGTGTTATAAATACATTAACTATTTCTTCTTATTTTCTTAAGCGGGCGGGGAAACCTGCATCTACTTAAGTTAGTTTGCTCAACAGAAAAGAAAAATACTCGTTGGGCTTAACATTTAGAGAATACGAAAGGTCACATAGCTTCATTATGTATTCAGACTCAGGTTTCGGCAATATGAAAAAGTCCGCCTGCTTGCATGTTATTTCAATGATTGAACGCGTATGACTATTTTTTCGTAAAGTATACATAGATTGCTCGTGTTTCACCTGCTAAATGGGTCGTGCGCCTCAATTCCGCTGCTTGACTGGAGACTGCGGTTAAGGAAAACTGCGAGCACGGTACATAACTTAGGGATCACTTTTATTTACTTAGGCAGAAACGGAGTCAAGAATACAAACAGAACGAAGAAACTAGTGGTTTGTGACAGTTCTTTCCTTCATCACAGTGAACTTCTCGCATTAGAGTATGATGTACAGCTCTTCACTGCCACTGGAGAATAGTGGTCGGGCGTTGGTAGAAGCGTTTGGTATTTTCAGTGTTGTGTATGGTACATCTAAAAAGTACTTGAAGTAAAGTACAAAAGAATGATACGTTATATGTTTATTGAAATAAAGTAGTAAGTACGTCAGGCGCAATGTACTTGCAGTAAAGTACTATGAATACAATATGTACCTTCAAAGTAAAGTACAATTATATTTTTACACGATCTTTCGTGATGCCCTTTCATCCCCCTATACAGTGTTTCTTTTATTTTGTTCAACTTGTATGTTGAACAAAAGTTTTAGGGATAATGGGGGTGCATCAGTTATTTTCAGAAATGGCGGCGATTCTTCTATAAAGTCAAGTGGCCACAGAGTAAGTGCTTTACTCTCGCTGACGACCTATTTAACAAAATCAGCTTATAGGGCCCTTATTTGTATCGGCCTTTTAGCCGCCATTAGTTTAATCAGAGAAATAGCCAGATGGGCGATACGTCTTCTGCTCGCGTTTTTGGTGAGAATATTTCTCCGAAGTATTTATGCAGAGTTGACAAAGCGTCATTTTGTGATGCAAATTTAACAAGATAAATTTCGACGGCATAGCGTATTTCTAAGAAAATGACACACAAAAAGGCGCACATTACACATGTGGAATGAACCCAACGCATCCTTCCAAGATCACTGACCCTCTGCTGGCAGCAACGCCCCTAACGGTTCGCAAAATTTTCATCGCGCCCCTCGCCCCTTTTATTATTGCGCGCATACGGCACCCGTCCCAGTTCCCCTTCTAGCCGCCATACCCTGAGTGAAGTCGCGGTCACCCTACAGATAAAAATGTACTGGGGAGAAGCCAGTGATACTGATGCATTCATATTGCCGCGCGTACGTCCGAGCAATTATTGCCCGGTCACGGAATTTTAGAAGATTCGCGTTTACTTTTACCCGAGGTGTAATGTTTATCATTTCGTCCTAGTTTCTTGTCCTCTAAAGTGCCTGTTCATTCTCACCCTGAACGATCGATGCTTGCAGTATGGCAAAGCCGTCTGACGAGTTTATCTCCCTGCATAACACGCAGTCATCATCCAATATTTTAATATGTCACTACATATTTTGGGTGATAACATTTATGTATTATACAAGAAAAATAAAGGCCCCAAGACACTTTCTTGAGGCACACCTGTGACGAAAATAAGAAATTAAGATCAAGATTTTCTTGCGAATCCGGTGACTTCGGTGCTTAAGACGGAGCTGGTGCAGTTGGCGATCATTTCCAATTCAAAATCTTCCCCAAATATAAATACACAGGGTGCTTTTTTTTAGCTTTACAGGTTTGTATAAAAAAATGAACGTTAAAGTCATGCGGTTTGTGCACGTGAATTATACGTTCAGGGGGACGTAGAATAGATGGCTAATCGTAATTATAAGTCGGCTGATTAAGTAAAGTTTGTTAATTAACATTGAAATAATGAATAGACATATGGTTTTAATTAGAAACTTGTTGAGCGTAATCGAAAACCACCAGATCAGTAATTTTAAGAAATACTTTGAAAGGATGAGAAGCGAAGTAGTGCACTAAATTTACCACTCGTGGAGCAGGCACAAGGCTAGCGGTTGCGGTAAGGCGCCCGCGCGATTTTTCCTTCTCTTATGAGAGCTTCAACCTCGTACCTGCTCCACGAGTGATAACTTTAGCGCACTACCGCGCTTGTCACGCGCTCGAAGTCTTTCTAACAATTACTGATTTAGGAGTTTTGTACGCCCCTCAGCAAATGTCTAATTAAAACCATATGACTTTTTAGTCTAATTAAAAGTTAATTAACATATTTTACCTAATTAGCCGACTGATCGTTACGATTAGCCCCATATCCTATGCCCCCTGGCCGTATAACTCACCTGCACAAACCATATAGTGTATCTTTAACAGCTTATTTTTAGACAAACCTGTAAAGCTTAAAAAAGAACACCCTGTATAATGAAAAAACGCACAGTCAATAACCTATTGCTCTTATAACATTCCCGGAGGACGAAAAACAGTTTCTTGCGATTTCACATCAAGCTTCAAGTAACAGACCATAACGATGTGAAGCGCCTAGGTGGCTGAAGCGTGCTTGCTACGAAGCGTAGATTACTTGGTGACTCTTGCCCGAGCATCATAAGCGTCGCTTCGATCTTAAAACCGGAGCAGAGACATCAATAATAATTATAATAAGACATCATGGACTGCCCAAATATTTTTAGACTGAAATAAAAAATAAAAATAAAATGAACAACCTTGTTGGTTCTGTAAATATCGCGTCCGCATTAATGTGAAATTGATTACGCCCCGAAATAAGCATTCATTTGCAGAACGTACAAAAAAAAGAAAAACAAAAAACGGTGCCATCACCCCATCGTTGCTTCTAAAACAAGTGCATACACCGAAGATAATAAATATGTCACATCGTGACGTCCTGCTAGGGAACGTTCGTAATAAATGGTAGCGCACGTACCGAATGTCAATGTGGAATCCTTCGTCAAAAAGGAACCCAGCTAGAGGACCTATAGATTCCGTGTTGCCAAAACAAGCAAGCTATTGATTCTTTGGTGCACAAAAAATAGGTCTCGTGCAGTCCATTCACTACACGCAATGACTAAGTGTCTTCAGCCCTCTAAAAATATACGAAAGTAGCCATGTTCGGAACCATCAACAACCGAAATATCGCTCTTATTTTTATCCACTGCGTAATTAAAGGGGGTTCGAAGATACGCTGGATTGGGCAGTGTTTATTTAGGCTCTCGTTCTTCGATATTTCAAAGGCGTTGCAACCGGCAATGGTCATAGCTTTGAAATCGTCTATAGAGACGTCAAAGTATTTGGTGAGGAATTGTATGTTCATGATTATCTAGAAAAGATTGGTACCCTGATGGGACAGGAGAGGACAAATACACGATAAATCCATATGAAAACTCGTCAGAGATGTAGCGAACATTTGCGCAAACAAACTAAGATGACATAAGCCCATTAGATTTTTTTAAACCAAGCTGTTTCAGGGTAGACATTATTCAAGTTCTAAACCCTAGGGTGAGGTACTTCACCCGAATTCAAGAGAAACAATAGGCAATAGGAAATATTTTGTGAGGATCTCCACAAACAGCCGAAGCCCACTTGCCAGGATTTTAAAGGCGGTTAGCCACAATTCGCACCTTTTTCAACAATGATTAGTACAGGCAAACTACCGTTATGAGGTTTTTTAAAAACTAGATGCACATAAGAAGCGGTTCGCATCACTTAGTAAAGTATCGTAATCATAAAGCGTCTTTGCGAAAAATGAGGTACGGTCCCATACCCCATGTACCTCCGTCTTGACAATTCCTCGGCTTGTACAATTGTTTATGCATGCTATAGAATGGAAGAGCCGCTAAAATTGAGCAAAACTCTTACCTACACATTATATATATATATATATATATATATATATATATATATATATATATATATATATATATATAGAAGTAGCACTAAATAGTAATTTTTGTTCAAGGGCAATAAAACGGAAGCTGGTACTGTCAAACCATATCAGAATTGTTTTCGGAGTAAGTACGTCAAGGGGACGTCATTGTAACAAGAGCCCTATACATCCCCGGATTATTCGCGGATATTCGCAGTCAACTGGCGGATGTGCATCAAAATTATCCAGACTTGACGGATTGGGGATCGGATGTGGATGCCAGGGGCAGCGGACGCGAATAGGCGAGTGACAATATAAAATGCACCATCGAATGTTTGCAAGAAAAAATTACTCTAAAAAAAAAAGTGCCAATCGGGTGCATAGTTGTTCTTTACTCCAAGAAATACTTGTTTCTCAACGAAGATCGCTTCAGAGTGCTCTATATCGCCAAAAAATGCCGTAATGCGGCAGGTGAATATCGGAAAACGGTCTTCGGGCAAGGAAAATCCAAAACGTACAAGCCACAAGTAAGAAAGAAAAAGCTTCATCGACATGAAAAATGTGGAGTGTTTTTTTATTTTGATAGTTGGCAAGTTTTTTACGACTATGTGGTCCGGTGCACACAGTTGTGGGTTCGTGTTATAAATTGAAACCAATCGGATGTCTTGCCATTATTCAATATTCTGATATTAGAGAGTTTTAGTAGATCGTTCCGATACCTCCGATACCCCCGATAACGATACTATATATGTAAGCGCAAAGGCGGAGGCAGGTATCGGGTATGGTTATCGGAGTCATCGGAACGATCTACTAAAACTCTATTTTCCTAGTGGTGAACACGCGTCTTACCACCTATTACGTAACACGAGTACTTCGCAACGTTGCGTTACCCGCTTTCTCTCATGGTTTAGCTTTATAAAATGACAATGTTATTAGTAGGTAAGTTATTAATTTTCATGTTTAAAGTTTACGGGTTTGCCTAAATTCGAGGGCTACAAAAAATACACACACAAAAAATGTATTTTTGTTTTTTTGGACCGCACTTTTGGGCTAGAGTGTCGCAGACTCCTATTACGGTCACATAAGTGCGATCATCTATCCAACGACGCGAAATGTCTCTGAGATGCTGATCGCTTATAATTAGGATTCCGTGGTTTCGGGCTTTATTTTCCGTGAAATTCGGAGAGTGTTTTACGGAGTTTATTTTTCGTTAAAAATTCTGGTTTGATCGGATTTCATTAAAAAAAAAAAGAACCAAATCGGTGTACATAACCCGCTTTCCTGAAGGAACATTGATAAGCTAAAAGGCAAACCATTTTTTGTCAGTAATTCGAAATTTTAATGGAAACTGAAGTGGCATCTCCTCAGGACCACTGACCCTGTGCTCTTAGAAAGTTACAAAGAAAGACGCCTTTCTCGCCTTTTATTATGTCGTTGTGACATTGCAATTCGGAGTTTTTAGGAAAAATGGAACTAGACGGAAAAGTTACCGGCAAGTGTTTTTCGAATTTTTTTCGGATTTATCTGAGCACACGAAACTTCACATATACGTACATATATAGATAAATACAAACATGATAAAATAACTTTCGCCGCATTCGGGCTTATTTGTACCAAGATAAGTAAACAACTTATGAAATGCCATTCAGAAGCTTTTTTTTTTCGTTCGCGTTTGATTTTTTGCTGCAACACGAATGCGCGGACTGCGGGACAAATTCGGTTCTGAATTTTGCTGATGCGGTTCGAATGCGGGTAAAAAGTACGCGGACGCAGATGCGATGCTAACACAACAATTTAAAAACATTGAGGATACGGAGGATACAAAGTCCACGGATGCAGATCGAATGATCAAACTGTTGTCCGCGCAGGGCGTACATTTTAACTTTCTAGAGATGCTCTCTGTGCCGTACGCAATTATAGACCGCGTGTTTTTTCTTTTTCTCTCATTTGTTCATTTCTGAAGCTGTATGGTACCTTGTAGTGTGTCTCGCCTTCCCCTCCAGCGAACTCGACTCAATCATCATGAGGGGACAACTCAAATTTATGGCACTTAAGACGTCGCAAGCACAGGATAGTTCGTTTGAGCGATATGTTAAATTCTAAAGAGAATAGTGTTTTTTTGCGAACGCTAGTATTTGCTTTGATAAGCGGTGCCCACTTTATGTACTTTATGAACACGAATTCGTTATTCTACATAGATCTTAGTCACCACGAAACATTTTACGCAAGTTCCTTCTTACTTTACAAAGAAGAAACTTGCGTTTTAAGATAATACGATCCTTCTCAACTGATTCTTTCATTACTCCAGAAACTAAGCATATACTTGCTTCTAGCAATAAGTGCTTCATTTCAACATTGTCGATGACAGTGTTTAAATAAACTTGAAACTTCGGCAGTACGTTTTTCTCTGTTGAATTGAATGACCGATGCAAACACCTTCACTGTGCAAACGCACCGAACGGAACGATAAGAAAAGGTAGGACTTAGGTGCTACGAGGACACCCTAGAATATGACTAAGGATTACCTCGTCCTTAAACCACCTCAACATTTTAGTTATGTGGAACATGCAAGAGAAACTATCGCAATAAGAGGAAGAGGTTGCGAGGATTACAGTCCCACACCGAGTGTAACCTTGGGAAATAAGGCTGGTGTTCTAGATAACCATAACCAAACCATTTAAGTGCCGGTACAAGCAAACAAATGAGCGATATACAGAATTAATCGCGAATGAGCCCCGTCCTTCTCTCCCCTCGTCTTCCAAACTGTCCCTTCTGAGCGTTGGGCTGTCGAAAGATTCCTGCACGGAGAACAACACGCAGTTCGCGGAGCACACGCTTGTCGCGCGGTGCTCGGGGATGATAAACTGCCCAGCCGTTTGTCATCTGTCTGAGATACATCTCGCTGATTACGCCCCGGAGGAACTCCGTCAACGGATGATGATTGCGGGGACACTCGCTCGTCGATTACGTTTACGGCTGCCTGTACTTGGCGCCGTCGGATGGAGATGACGGGGGCGTAAATCATTCCAACGACCATTCAATTACCAGCGGACCTCGACGTCGTAATAGAACAAAACAACGGCATAGGGGATTGCCTCCTGCAGAAGACGCGTCCGAAACCTGCACTGCTAGTGAATTGGGTTGGGCCATGGTTATGGTTTGCAGTTGCACATTATGTACATTGTATTATTTAGAACTACTTTGTTCTGAGTCAGCATGCGTTCATATTTCATATACAGTCCCGTTACCTACCAATAAATGTATGAGAATGCTATCCAGTCGATTCATGAGCTTATTCCGGCTTCAATAGCCACCAGAAAGGCTGACTGCCCCTGATGCCACGTGTGTGCAGGATATGCTGGCTGATGCTGATGTATTGCGTAGCAATATACGAAACAATTTAGATATGCATAATTTGTTACTTAACGATAATAACCCATTCATAGGTTTTGCCAGACCTGGGACTTACAAAGTGTTCTTAGTAAGGGCGGGATGGGAAAGGTATATTGGCAAACAAAAAAGCATAGTGAGATAGCATGCTTATTATTTTTGACATTGCAAATAGATACATGAGGTGCTCAGTGCGTCCGATTCTGGACAGGACGTCAAAGTTTTGCTTACGTGGACGTCATGTGACGAGCATCCGTCCCTCGGTAAACATGTCGTTTGTCTTTTTCAATAGGTCGCTGCTCCAGAAGCGTGAATTGAAACAACTGCAAACCACGAAACGAAACACAACACCTCCGTCTGCGTCAGGGCTAGGCAAAGGAATAACACACGAAAATCAAAAGGCGCCATATGTGTTAGCGTGAAAAAAACACTGTGTACCTACGAGAAAAACGCCTAACAGTCCAATAAGAAAGGATAGTCGATTGACTATGCTGCTAATAATAACAATACTAATATGTAAGGAATTTAAGGCGCAAAGTGTTACATGGACGAAAGTGCGTCAAACTAGGTCATGCATCACATTCTATTGATGTGACATAAAAACAGATATATGTGGTTTTAAAGCTGTTGTAAAAGGCCAGCGCTGAAATAAAACTGAACACGCGAGGAAATAATATAGGTGGCTGAGCTCCCACTAAAAGAACAGGGTAAAACTGTATTTGATATAAAAAAACCTTAAGAAAATGATGCAGTTGATTTTATTCAAGACCAAAGCAAACCGGTAGAACCTGTAGAATGGATAGAACATCTCAAACCAAATGACTTCCTTTATGTTCATTTTTTTATAGATATACAACAATTTATTGGACCTATAGCCTTCTAGCCAGTGCGGGGCCCAAATTTTATCTGCACATCCAGATAAAACAAGCCAACAAATAATACCTACCTAATAAAGTGGTGAAGTAGTTTGCACAAATTCCAAGTCATTCCGCCGCCACATTCTATTAGTCTGATCATATGTACCAGACATGGAGGCAAATTGGAGTTAAGATTGGTAGCAGCCCTCGTTTGCCTCCTCTGAGAGTTAAACTGAATGAGAATGGTTCATTTGATGTTATATTTTATCAACAGTTTGAGAGAGCGTTAATTTATACAACGTATATACAGGTAAGACTCGGATTAACTGGTATAAAGGTCTACATGGGTCAGTGGGTTTTGAGCATATGATTATTCTGAGTGTCCGTTTCTGCAGACCAATAACCAGATCTAGGTAATCTAGGATGCGTACTTCCCCAAGACTCGATGCAATATCGTCACGAATGACGAGGTGATGAAACAAAGAATAACTGGGGAAACTGAAACGTTTAATGGGGCGAACTTGTGCCCGAAACAGAATAGAAAAAGGCTAGCGTGTCAGGCGTCGATGGCGGCGAAGCAGCACGATCGAATGCTGGATCGACGCGTAGAACATTCCTACCTAGAATAAACAACCTTTTTTTTCGGATACACCAGAACGCGACCTTCACAGAAATAACAAAAGACGCGTCCTATCCCAGGCATCGAACCTCGAGCCCTTTGCGTAGGAACCGAGGATGATAACCATTCGCCCACGGACGAGCATGCTTGCAGACGCGCGTGGCAATTTCTTAGATGACTGTGCACAAGTAAAAACAATGTATTCGCAAGATGAACGAGAAACTATTCACGCGCCTTCAATAGTGTGTAACATCCGTATGCCAGATTTGAACACATGTTTTGAATTCCGACTTTTCCAATGCATATCCGATTTAAATAGGCCTCCTAAATATTTGTGGGAAGAAACATGATTCAATTCAATATTATCTAAGCGGATAAAAAAAAATTCGTAGTTTATATTCTTTTCCTTGATCGAAACACTGGGCACAAAGCTTTTTTATATGAAGGTTAAGTTGATTACTTGCGAACCTTGCTACGACTATCCAAAAGCTCCTTGTTTATTTCAGATTGTAGTTCAACTACCGAATTTCCTACAAAAACTAGCGCCGTATATCTGCATACATTAATAGGTCTGAGTATTTTAATAACAGCGTAAAGCTATTGACGTAAAGACAAACAAAACAAAAAAACATGAACCCAAGAAATAAGCCCTGTGGCATACCAGTTAACAATGTTTGTGCGGTAGAAAAAAATTAATTATTCAGTTAATTAAATATCACGGATTATCTTGGATCAAAAAAATAACCGTTCAACACTTCGAATATTTTTCTACGAAAGCCATAATTATGTAACATATTCGGTAGGTTACATAGTTACACCATCACGCTTTATAAAAAGGGCTTCAATAACATCATCACTGAGAGATGCAGCAGATAAAACCTGGCAATCAATGTTCCCTTTACGAAAAGGGCTACACCACCTCTCGGTGCCATGAACTGTTCGGAAGCGAAGACAAATTATAGCCTTGTATAAATGTCGTATAATTGTTGTGCAGCCATGTTTCATTTACGGCGATTACATCGAGATCAAACTCAAGCCGTGAAAAATACACAACTAGAAAATTTAAGTTATTTTTTTTTAAATTACACACATTGCTATGAAATATTGAAAAATTATTTCCGTTATGTGTTAATCGATTAAATAATAATAATTGCAAGGCATGATGACTATGAGATCACAATCCTGAGTGCTTGTTACACCAACTATAAAAACCACGTTAAGCGACATTCGCACCTGACATGTAGGACATGCGAGTTTTCAGATTATAATGCAATTAAATGCAAAGGTGCAAGCGAGCTGGACAAGAAGGACGAAAATATTCCCTGGAGAAGGGGAACAAAAGGGACAAAGGACAAACAAAAATCTTCAAACATAACTAGGTGACTGGTGCGCGACCGAAAAAATCCGCCTGGTCCGGGTATCGAACCCGGGACCTCCCCAGGCTTTCGCATTAGGAGCTTGGCTTGCGCTACCCAGACATATTTCGATATCTTCGCTCATTTCAGCAGACGAGCTTTGCCGAATAGTATCTTGTTTTCAATACAGTAATGTTCATTTTCGTAAAGTGGTTCGCTATTTTGAACACCTAGAAGACTGGTATTTATTTAGTCTTCTTTGCCACGAAGAGCATCCTGTCTCACACAAAAAGTGTGGCAAATGTTCCGACTACATTTGGCTTCCCCTTGTCTTCGGATTTCATCCGATGCACTTCATATATTTCCTTTCAGAAACTTTTGTGCTAAGGGATTGTTATTGCATCCACAGCCTTCCTCAAGCCTTCATTAGCAACAACCGGAAGCCCTTTAATATCATTATTCATATTTCTGCTCAACTGGTTAAGTTCTACTTTTTCCTTTTTTTCTTCATCGAGCTGTTTGATCCTCTTCTTTTAGATGCTGTGAACTTTGTTGATTAACCTCAGACATCTCACCTCAGACATCTCTCACCTCAGTTCAGACATCTCTCACCTCAGACATCTCAGACATCTCTCAAGTCATCTTGACTTGTTCAACATCCGCGTTTAAGAAGGACATGAACACCTGTATGCCGATAAGCACGGCATGAATTGCCGAGTCTGAACTTGATACCTTTCTGACATAATTTTGTTCCATCTGGAGAGCACGCATTGAGTTTAATTAGCATTTAAGATAGAATTTTTTACGATTTCCTTGATGCTATTTGGTTGCTTCTCTTCGATAGCTTTGACAACGTCACTCCGGAGTTGTTTTTTTCTCCCCATCTTCAGGAGAAAGAGGAACACTTCAGAAACGTTTTATCGGGCAACGATATAGCAACCGCACATGAAAACGCTTGCAACATAACACTTGTGGCAGCAACAGTGGCAGCAGTGCGTGAGTACACATTTTGAAATAAGTAGGAACGAAATACGCCACCACCTCTAAAATTAAGAAATGTTTCGTTATGAAGCGTTCGTTCGCTGCCCCCGTCGCTGCCAAAACAACCAAAGCACTGCAGGCTCACCCACTCGAATCAAGCGATTTCAGTTTCAAAGATTAGAGCCAACTCAAACAGATCACGATCCTGGCGTAGCCAGTTGGAGGTACGATGAAAGATGCACGGTCCACTAAGCTTGAATCCAGAAAACGCGGCTCAAACAACGCAGCTTGTCCTCTTCGAAAACGCCCAAAGATCTTCAGCGGCCGGCTGTAAAATGCAGAAATGCATCGTTATGAAGCGTCCGTTTGCCACCGCCGTCGCTGTCAAAGTGACCGAAGCACCGCAGACACGCCGACTCGAATCAAGCGATAACAAGTTTGAAGATAACAGGCAACTCGAAGAGACGGCGATCGTGGCGTAGCCGGTTGGACATGCGATGAAAGATGCACGGTCCACGCATCTTGAATCTAGAAAACACGGCTATACAACGCAGCTTGTCCTTTTCGAAAGCACCTGAAGATCATCAACGGCCGGCTGTAAAATGCAAAAAATGCTTCGTTATGAAGCGTTCACTCTCTGCCACTGCCAACAGTGTGTACAACGTTGCGTGTCTTCCCCATAGGGGAGATATTTGCTGGTGATATAGGAATTTCTTAGCGAAGATGACATAATAAGACCCACTGGAACCGATTCTTTAAACAGGCACTCTCCCACAATCCAAGAATGAGGTTGTGAAGTCTATGCTGCTACTCATTTTCGTGAAAGGATTACTAGACATGAGGCAACCATAATGACCAATAAAAACCACGTCTTGGTATTCTCGGCGCACACTCTCACCAAGAATAACACGCCACTACATAAAGCTAGTTATATCCTCTCTCTTTGAGCAGACAACTACCCTCTAGTAAATGAGGATTACTCGCGTTCACCCGTAGACGTATTCATGTTGGCATGCATGACCATTCCGCAGCAGGAATCCCAGCACGAGAAACAATCGAACAAGACCCGGTGCAGTCATAACTCCACAGATCTTTCAAAGTACTTTGTACAGTCATGCAAATACTAAATAAATCCACGCAAGCAGGCGTGTTTTTTTTAATTTTTTTAAAGAGCGCTTGAATTGTGGTTTACGTTTGAACTAGAGCTGACGTCAGGACTCCTCCATATGCAGCAGATAGGGGTGAGGCCATTAACGCGAACCGCCATTATCATCTGGCGTTTTGCGAGTCCTCTCCCCTTTATATCAGATTGCGGTGACACCAATCTAGTACCTGCATGTCTCTACAAGTAAAAGAAACTTGGCAGCAACCTTTACTTCCCAAGACATATAATGCATAAAATTCGGCATTTAACGTGCGATCGTTCAAAATTATCTAGAAGACAGTGAGCCATATCTTTTTAGCTGGTAAAAAGCCTGTATTTTTGTCCCATTCCCCTTTACATGGAGCGGGGAAACTAAGTTGCTGTACAGGTCTCGCGACGCCAGATCATGCGACGAATTTCCTACTAAATTTGGTGGGGAAACTGATTTAGTTTAAAAGTGACGTGACACCAATTTTCGCGCTGAACATAGCTGGGAATATGAATTAGTGTCACGTGACGTCAGGGTCACGATATTTTCTTTAGGCTAAATTTAGGGGGAAACAAAATTGGTGTATAAGACACGTGATGTAGGGTCATGTGACAATTATTTTCCTATTAAATTTGGCATGGAAGATGAGTTCGTGTAAAGGTCATGGTAGAGCACTGCATGGGCCTTCTTTCTGAGGCCCGGCCTGGCGCAGGCCCACTGATTCTTAGTCTTACCCGACCCGGACCCGGCATGATGGGATGCCTGTCCGGCCGGGTGAAAGGCCCGTTGGCGTGCCTAATTTATTAAATTCAAAGCTACTGAGGAAGCTGTTGGCGAATTTTATTCGTTTAACCTAATTTGCATGAAAGGCGCTGTTAAGACGTTATTTGTCGGCATAAAAATGCGAATGTCAACATAAATAATTTAATATTACAAGTTCAAAGGGTGAAGAAAATTTTCGAGACATTATAGAGTATATAGCAAGTTAAATTCTACACAGTCCATCTAGTATGAACTGAAATTACAATTAAAAATGTTCAGCATTTACGTGTTCTTATGTATAAACGAGAGATTGTCCAGAGACTCTTGCTTCAGGCAGGTTTGTCGTACATTCGTAACATATATACAGCTGCTCTGAAATTTCGTTTACTACTGGCGCTTCTGGCTGGGATGAATAAAAATGTTTTCTCAAATACCACAAGTTGCGTGAACATGCATTGGTGAGACTGGCACCATGACATCGAGTCCTTATTTCAACCTTCACAGTTGTACTCGGCTCAGAGGTGTTTTTCTACATCGTCACTTCGTTCTGGAACCACTTCTACAGCGCACCATTACTGAAACTCGTCGGCACGCCTGCGCTTGGCTGGAGCCGATTCGTCTCGGGCATCTGTGTCTTCGCTCATCGACGGCTGCTTCAGTGCCCGACTTGTCAGCCTCTCTCTAACCATGCCATCGACCAATTTCCGCTCACTTTTAGGAAGCATTTGAAACTGTCGAAATTGTGGGCACAATGATGTTGCTACCTTTTGAACATCTTCGAGCTGTAGCTTGCTTTAGCTTTCTGGAGCTTGACAGCTTTTTTTAATTCTGAAATCTTTTTGTGGCGTCGAAGCGAGTTTTCACATCGGGTTTTTCGTTTCTTCCAAATCTAAACGATCATTGCGTTAGAATTTTCTTAACGTTTCAGAAAGTGCGCTACACAATTGCCGGAGCCCGGCGCGGGCCCGGAAACAATACGTGCTAACCGGCCCAGGCCTCGCCCCGCGCAAAGCTGTAGGACACGTAATAAATTTTCCCGCCAAATTTAGCTGCGAAATCTAATATAAGCATATATCATGTGACGATCAGGTCACGTGACATCAATTCACGTCACATGACCTAAAGATCAACTTCAGTTTACCCGCCTATGCCCGGCATTCATGCGGAGATATTTGTATTTTGTATCCTGCAACTCTTCTGCTCTGTGGGACAACAAAAATAAATGAATCGTTGAAAAACTAAATGTTTCTGTCACAAAGAAAACCAGTTGTTCCCGCTCCTTGAAAGGTTCAACCGATAACGACAACCAATACATTTTCGAACACACTCATCCAGCTGTGACCAGAATAGATCAAAGACATTGTGACCATTCTCGTTGACCGATTGACTGACCTAACAATTGTCATATTTTTCTTTATGGTTTTTGATTGCACTGATTTGAGACTGGCAGCATGCTTGATTCTAAGTTAGAGTACGCGGTTGATAACGCTTAAGGAAATAGGATTTTAATAGACTGTTACCGAAGCTTCCGGCGCCTCCAATCTTTGAGAGATTGGAATTGGTGGGTGCCTCTCGAAATGGACCGAAAGTTACTTACAAGGCAGATGCATCTACATTTCTACATCTGGAGGTAATACCGAACCTGTCACAATCACTAGATGAGTGCCCCAAGGAGGAGCCCTAAGCCCTACACTCTTTTAACATCACACTCATAGGACTTTCGACATTGCTTTCAAAAACTGTGAATATATTGCTTTATGCTGATGACATTTGTATATGGACATCGTCAGTTTCACAGCGCTGCGTTTCCACCAGGCTCAACAAGGCTACCGAGTTAATCATGGGATAGCTAGGAAAACGAGGCCTTACTATTTGTCTAGAAAAATCAGCAATATTGGCGTTTACAAAGAGAATAAAGTCGAGAAATATCCTATATCTGCACAAGGGGCTACAATTTTTTATGAAAAACACCATATTTTCCTAGAATCACGCAGACGCCGCATAGCAAACCACTGAAAATAAGTTATCAGTCTTCGTAAATATCGTAAACCATATCTGTAGCACAAGATGGGGCACTTTAGTATCATCTTTGCTACATATCTATAATGCCATCTTCGTTGTCCTGTTGCTCTATAGCATGCCTGTACTATATGGAATCACACGTTCGAATATGGTCGACCTTGAAGCGCGTGCAAGCTAGAAGCTTTGCGAGTTTGGTCTTGGATTGCCCAGCAAAACCTCTGAATGTTGGTACCTTGGCAGAAGCTAGGGCTTTATCTCCAGCGGTAATAAGAACTCAAGAGACAATTCGCGTCCATCTGCGACACTTAACAAGGCACAAGGCAAACCACCTTTCTAGGATTGGAAGCACACGACCATCCGCAGGATATTCACAGGTTATTAACTTACTCGATGAATATATTCCAAAGAACTTTGATCCTCTGAAATCAGCTGTCCCCGCCATGGCTCAATTCTAGGATACCAATAATTTTGAAT